>JABMBR010002931.1:0-28343 GCA_018881525.1 Meteorus sp. PSUC_FEM 10030008
ATAATTTTATATATGAAATAATAAAAGTGAAGAATCCACAATATAGCACATAATCATGTGGAAGAATATTTATTTGATACTACCATATTCTTCATGTTGATATGATGGTTCCATGATGTTAATTTTGCTTATTCAAGGAGGAACAATCAGTATTCGATTATTATTCGTGATAATTAATAATTGACACTGGTCTCTTGGTTTCGATTCCAATTTTAATGAATTGAGTTGATATTCTTGAAAACACAAAATTCATATTGCTCATTTTTTTGTTCAATACCATCGAGATCTGGCGTGTTGGGTTACATTCGGTATGAAGTTTCAGGTGAATACGTAATCAATATCTTATGAGAAAAAATCTATGGAATTATTTCAACATTGTTGATCGTGGTAAAATTGAATTATGCTTGACTGTTATGACTAAGTTCGAAAAGGAAATATGAGTGCTATCTTTACATGGATTCACCTTTAATTTTCAGTGAATATGCTATATATATAAAGAAGTTCGCGAGTTCGAAGGCGGCAAAATACACAAAAATGGATTCTCAATTTTGATGAACAATTGATGAGTATATGTCTAAGAATACACGACAAAAATATATTCATTCACTTGTAAAGTACATTATTGAAATGTTGTTATATTATTCATGCATGTTTCATGAATTTGAATAAAATAATGATGAGGGATTTTATGTATCGCAGAATAAGCATCTGGGTTGATATCCGAACAATCAGCTGACTACAGCTGTGGTATCAAAGAGTCCGCCGTTCCATCGTGTGCGGTTGTTTTTCTCTCACCCCAGACCAACGTTCCAGAAATTGACGATTTTTGTCAAAATAAAAGATGGTAGATGAAGTTGGAGACAGGTATGTTGAGCAATTCATTGATATCAGTCGTATAACAATAAGAAAAAATGCTAATTATGATGAGCGGTTTATAAGGTTACTACTATTGCATTACAACGCGCTTTGCAACTAACTAACCTCCAAATTATTCATATCATTTGCATTTTTCATATAATCAATTATGTTAATATGATTATTGTATCGAACATAATCACTATTCATAACTAATTTATCAATACGTACAATGAATAAAATATTTGTTCGAAACTAGAATCTAGAACATAAGTATCTATATATATTTTCATGACTCTGCATTGGCCATTTGTGAGTCAAGTTTTATTCGATGATCAAAAGTTCAATGGATTACATTATTGATCTCATATAGTTAGTATTATCTTGAAACTATTTACGTTACGTGTGGTTCACGAGATTCATGAGTAACAAATGGAATTATTACATTTCCGATATCGAGCAGAAATGATAGTGCAAGTGTTGCAATCATCCGAGAAGTTTACGATAGTGCAAATGCACATGAGGCATTCGAATATGAACTGGAAAGGGCCCTCGAGGCAGAATACAACTTGATTGTAATTGAACCTTCAAAACTTGGTGATGAAACATCAAGATGGATAACAGTGGGAAATTGCCTTCACAAGACAGCATCGCTTTCTGGACTCAGTGCGATAGTAACGGGTAAGATCAATCTAATTACTCTATTTGTATTTGTCTTCATCATTGGATTCATTGCAGGGTTACTTTGGGGTGATCGACCCTATATTTGTGGAAGTCTTGGTATCACGGCGGTTATAACATGCGGACTTTATACTGTATCTTGGCAGTTTGATCCTTGTTGTCAGTATCAAGTTGAGACTGATACCAGCAAACTGCCCCATGTAGAATTACTCGCAGTACTCGGACCATCTTCTCCTACTTTTCTCGTCAGAAAAGATGACAGACGCAGACGAATTTTACATGGGACTATAACATTGACAGCATTTGGCATCTGTGCATGGAGACTTTATCAAGCATTCAAATGAACTGTCCAATGAAGCGTTTGAGTTACTCTAAGAACAAATGTAGCCTAACGGTGGTCGGAAATTTCAACGTTGATTATCAGTTAGGAAGAGATACCAGTTCCCCCGTTTACCCATAACTTTCAATTTTCGACAAAATGTTTTCTTTTTTTACCATGTAAGACGGACTGCTGCTAGCTCAACTTTTTCACAATCCGTGTCGAACTTGAATCGAATACCAACGTTGTCAGCCGGTCGAACGACCAAGCTTCCGGACTCTATATTTGTTAATATACGCCTCTCACCATAGTTTTTCGTCACTTGCCACAAATATTGAGACAGTAAAAAAGTTGGGCCATGTTGGCGAATTTACTAATGAACTCAGTGATCTTGAGATGAAGAATCCCGTTAAGATAATTATAACGTGGAAACTGTTTTATTACGCGTATGAAACTGCCCCGAGGGGGTTTATATTTGTAGGTTGTAAATAAAGACGATAGATAACGTGGTTACAAATGAACTTTGACTCGTAGAAAGAAGTGTTGATTTAGTCACGAATATATCCAAGTTCCTTTATACTACCAATAAGCGAAGTTTTTCAGGCGAATTCATCCCTGTGCAAATACTGTAATGAGGTTTTAATCGCTTATTCGAAAACAATGAATAGGTATTGAAAGTATGGTCGAATCGTTTCCATATCAGTCACCACTATGGAGTAATAGGAGAATATGTATCACCACATACATAAATCTTTTATTCTTTTTCATTTTTGTTTTTCATTTCTATCTGTTTTGTGATTTTGTGAGTGCCATTGAAACTTATGTACATAGAGATCCCGATCCACACAGGAAATCACAATGACTGTATAATGTATATTTTTCATGAAATAAAACCACACTCATATGACGGAAGACGATTGCAAAACTAATTAGGATTATTATGGATATCGAATTTTCTATCGTAGAATTGACTTTTGTGATGCATGTTATCACGTCTATTCTTTCTCATCCATTCGCTATGGAAAGAGCTAGCTCCGAACAGAATGATCCTGAAAATATCTCAACAATATGAAAAAGAATGAATAGTATAAGTTTCTATACTACGAAACTGTAATTAATCAGAAGAACATTAGCACAATTGGTAATATATTTATCGAAAAAAGGGTCTTAGATCTAAACAATATTAACACTTAATCGGTCACAGTTTTTTTTGCCCTTCTTTTCATTATCATGAAATATAAAGATGGGCTCAAATATCGGATGAAATGAGCAGCCTTCACAATGAACGGTGCAATCATGACTTCTTTACTCTGACGGAGAACCGCGGACAATATTTGTTCGGCAACGTAGCTTGGCGAGTAGCCTTCTTCAATAGTTTTATCCATTTCTGGAAAGTATAGCTTATTTAGAATTGGGTCCATTCCATATATGTGCACAAAAAAAGCGTAAACACTTACTTCCGTACGTTTCGCCACTGTCTGTAACAGCATTCAAAGAAAGATCTGTCTTGATATACCCTGGATTGATGACAGTGATATTTATATTTTTATCATTGAGCTCTGCTCTAGCTGAATCACACCATGCCTGTAAAGCGTGCTTAGATGCTCCATATGCCGATCTGAAATTTTCAATTTTTCGTCGCCCATCTTCAATATCACTTTGAGTGCTTGATATGAGAATGCCCAACATTGGTACGGGGATATTCATGATTATCATTCGCTGTGACATAATATCTTTGCCTGTGTGTCAATATCAGGGGACCCTCCGTTTGCTTATATATGATAACACTATATGAATTATCTCACCTGTATGGAATAGCAATTTTCCCTTGCACGCTACTGATACACACAATATGTCCGGATCGTTGCTCAATCATCTTCGGAAGAATTGCTGTTGATGTGATAAGGATGAATTGAGATTTATTATCAAACAATTAAAACTGTCGATAGTTTACGTGTGAGTTTTATGTACCTTTTGTCAGTGCAATTTGTGCAAAATAATTTATATTCATCACTCGAATATCGACGTCCATTTCGGTTTTTGAAGCCTCACCTCTGTATGAAATGCCAGCATTATTGATTAGAATATCAATTTGACCATAAATTGAAAGGATTTTCTCAACTGCATTTGGTAATGATTGGAATTCCATTAAATCTAAGGGAACTACTGTCGGAGTATAAGTTGGTCCATTCTAGAATTGAAATTCGGGTATTGGATCAATTTCCCATTTATAATCAATGATCAATGTTCAATTGTACTGACACAATGTCTATGCATCAGCGTGTTTTTAACTCTTTCGAGTTCTTCCTTTCTTCGTGCCACAAGGATTATTTTACAACCACATTTGTAGAATGTATGAGCCAAAGCTTCACCTAAACCTGAACTTGCTCCAGTTATCAGTACAACCTGGAATTGGAAAGTAAGAACATTGTATAAACTGGATGAGACATATCAAAGACATCATATTCAACAAAATGTACCTGTTCGTTGAGAGCAGTTCTTCGTTTTCTTGTTTTCAGTGCTGTAAATAAATGGTAAACAATCCATGGGAAAGTTACCGGAATGCCAAACAGAGTGAATAACCACCATATCAGCGAATAACCTTTCATGATTGTATTGGACTCCATTTCGAGCTGGTGACGACAGAAATATTAGAATTTATTCACTATTCAATGTAACTTTCTTACAACATCCATGTGTCATTTATGCATAGTAGTTCAGATGTCAATATATGCACATAACTCCAAACCCAAAGGCTTCAAAATGGTGAATAAGGAACTAGTCACGACATCAGTGGGATTTATATTCATATATAGAATTTCATGATTAGCACATCGAATTTGTATAATTTCTACTATGTATAGGAATAAAAGGCGAACTAACTTTTTTTGAATTCCTTGAGTCTCTGGTCCAATATGCAATACTAGTTGTACCCGATCCATGACATTTTAACCTCTTTTAGTGATTACAGAATCTCATTTTACTATCATACGATGACATTTGGAGGTAGGTATAAAAAAACGCTTCTGTGTACAAGTATCAACTGTCGATAATGCAGGATGCTATAATATTCACACATGCCGTACATGATGATTCTAAATTCGAATGAATCGTATGTTGAGAATGTTTTTGTTTACCAAACCGAAGTATTCATAATGATCCAATCGGGTGATGATATGGTATGGAGCCAGGAGAATAGGTTTCATACACTTATTCATCTAAGAACCAAAGTCAGTTGTGATTTCAGTGCAGTCATCGGATCAGGATGATTATTTGTCGGTTAATAATACTCACAAGTGACGTCTTGCTTTTATAATCTTTTATTTTATAGTATAGACTGGTACTCCCATAGAGTATAGATTTAGTTAATTATATACATACTCCATTGTTGACATAATAATTTAAATACTCGATCACTCATAATAGTCCATGATTTATTGATGAGATATCTGGATGACTTAGAAGACATTTATATATATATATGGATATATATATCTATTATATGAAGGTATATAGAATAATTGAAAGGCATGACCAATGGGTGGTCGTCCTGAGGTGTCTTGTTCTCTCATGACTCCGAGAATTTTTTTCTGCATAATTTCCAATCAAATTTGAGAAATTACCCAAACCAACTCTCAGGATATTTTATTGGTTTTTGATTGGATTATCAATCTCAGGATTGATAACATATGATAAACCACACTTACGTTCATCTATGTATATGGTTGACTGTTGATTCAACATAAATTTGTTTTTTTTTTCACCCGTTTCAAATTCAGAAGATCTACTATATTTTGATCTTCGCTCAGTACAATTGGCTACAATACGGAATTCTAGAAGATACAAGCTCCAAGATTAATTAACAAGAAAACTTTTCCAAAATTGGGATATTCTTAGATCTCCAGTCGTGTCAATATAGTCGGGAAGATAATTTTTTCGATCGTTTCACGTGTTTTCATATTGTAAATACTCTACTCAATGTAATGAAATGTTATGGAAAAAAGTTATCAAGGACCATATCGCTCTTTAGAACATTTGCTTTTGACAGGGATTTTATGAGAGTATACAAGAATTCCTTTTGCCACCAGATCGTTCACGTATTTGCTGAAGGTGATGTAGTTGTTGTGGAGATGGAACGTGTGCGCTGCTGGTACGTGAATTGTGTTGCGGTGGTGGCAACGATTGACGTCTACGTCGCCGCAGAGCTGGACTCAAATTGTATTTGACTTTGGCCTGAACCAGCAACTCTTTGAACACCTGTGAGATGTTGAGATTGTTCTTCGCTGATACCTCAACGAACCCATTCTCCCATTCAGTTTCCACAAGTTCTCGAGTTTTCACAGTATTCACCTGAAACTGATGAAACTTCTTTCATCTTAATATCAAGTGATAATATAACGAGTGGAAGAGAGGGTCTCACCTCGCAATCACTCTCAGTTTCATCCCCTTCCATCACCAAATCAACTTTGTTTCCAACCACGACAATTGGGACTGGACCCTTTGTTGCAAATATCTGTGATCTCAGTAATTCTACTTCTGCGAATGTACTTGCATCGTTGACATCATAAACAAGAACAAACGCGTCTGCAGACTTAATAGATAACTCTCGCATTGCTGGGAAATCATACGATCCAGAGGTATCCAATATGTCCAAAGTCAATTGGATTCCAGACACATTGAAGTCACCCCGATGCATTTCTTCGATAGTGCGCTTGTACTTTGGCAAAAAAGTGTTGTAGAGAAATTGATTAATTATCGCTGACTTGCCAACTTTAGCAGCACCCATCATAACAATTTTATGACGTGCTGGTACATCCGTGGATTTTTCATCAATATCTGAGTCAGCGAGTCTTTCATTTCTGTAAAAGCCAAGGAGAATATCAATCAAATTGAAACTTTCTTTTGCATTTATTACCAAATATAATGCAAATTACTTGTTCAGGAATATAATTTGATCGTCCTTGGGGGGATATCAAGGTGGTTCAATTTGCTTTTAATTAATTAGAAACGTCTAGCAACATAATGAGCATAACGCACACCCGTTGTCTCTATAATGAATAAGCTCTACACTCCACGTTGAGTTAGTGTTGGTACGTCTACAGACCCTTGTAATTGAATTTTTCTCTCTTCATTTAAAACAAAGTTATTTCAAGAGAACCGAATGTCCTTTGGACAAAATATTGAAATGGTGACGCATTCGTCGTATACATAGAGAGTATGTAACATTAATGTATTGAGTATATGCGATGTCAGGGTGCAGACCATACTGTACAGATTAGAGGAGGATCTTGGTGGGATGGATTAGAACAGAGATTCTCTCCATGGCTTCTTTCTCCAACCCACCCACATTCATCTAGCGTAATCTGCCAGTGAATGGCAACCCACGACGTACGAGATATCTCTATATAATGACTATAATCGTGTGGCGTGCTCGAGACATTGCCGACGGTTACTACACCCAAATATATAGGACGCTACATGCATTTGAACTATCTAAATGGCTGCTCAAAGTTATAGCCAATGTCACAGGGCTTTACTCGGAAAACGTAATATGACGGATTGATTAATGTTGGAAAAAATTCTACTTTCACACTCTTTTATTCGCTGTGAAAAAGGTAAAGAAGATTGAAATATATAAAATTCATAACCTGACACTTTTGGTTGCTTCTTCTTCTTGCCCTTCCTTCAATGATGATGATGGTTGGAGACTGAATCTCCGGCGAAATTGATGTCGGCTCTTCATCGTCTGTTCCGTAGAATCACTTTCATGAGGCGGAAAAAAGTACAGATGAAAAAAGTAAATTAGTAATTACAGGGATGTACGAAGGAAGATTGAGAGTTGGGTTGCGAGGGCAGTTCTGCACTCGGTTAAATTAATTTCATTTAGCAGGTGAGTTAACGAATAAAATTGAATAGTATGAAAGTGAGTGGACTTGGAAAAAGAAATAATTTGATAGCACTCAGTTCAAGGTCCTTATGATACCGGTAATTTATGAATTATTATGTGTCCATATGAGATCGTATTACTGTTTAATGAAAGCAAACGAGAGTACTATCACGATATACTACAAGAGCATATTGATTGCCTCGATATTCGCTTATATTGGGTGGATAAAAGAGGAAAGAGAAGTTTTACTCTGTATCTTTTGAGTGGTATATATAGAATAGTCGTCCTCTACATGTGCAGAGTTTTCATCGCATGAGAAAAATATCGTATAGGAAGATAAGGTGAACGAATTCACTGGGTCAAGTGGGGTTGCACTTTTCTTACGAGTCTTGAGAATCCTATGTTCATGTGTACGTATATGTTTATCGATATCTCGCTCGTACATGCGTGGTCACGTGGCAATGGGTCACGTTAATGCGCGTAAACTACTCCTTCCGTACCCTCTCGTTCCACTTCATGATGCTTTCTGTACCGCAGGGATTCAGCAGAATTTCACTTGTCACATCCTCATTCGACACGGAATTGGAATCCCTGATGAATTACTTGAACTTACGAAGAGGGTAACAGGAACATGGTGAACACATGTACGCTTCTGGATACTTTCATGCAGGTATGGTATGTCTTTCAGAAATATTGATAAAATTATGATGGTTATATGATTCAGATGATTGATGAGAATGTACAATATCTTTTCCTCACTTGCGTATCTACAATTCTCACGATATTTTAATAAATCATTCAATTCTATTCTCGGTATGATGAATGTTGTGTCCGGAAGTTATTTAGGTTATATTTTTGCCAAATTACATAAACCGCTGTGTTAAAAACGGGCCGACACAATGTTCCACATAACTTTTGAGGTGAATAATCCGTGCCAAAAATCGAAAGTTGGAATGCACTACAAACTGCCCTCTTGGCATTAGCAGCAGTGAGGGGGTCTTCAAAATCTGTTCTTGGTTACACCTACGAAAATGCTTGCAATTATTTTGAAAGTGGTGGAATACTAGAACTGGAACAATTATGAAGCGGTGAGATATATCAACCGATTTTCTTTTGGACACATGTGTGCTTCGAGGGAATAATACATTCCCGCGTTTGAGTATGAAATTTTCTAACAGAAATATTTTTCCAATGATCACAATAGTGCGGGAATGCTGCATATTGGCTGTATTACAATATTCATCACCTCGATTCATTGGCGAAAGTTCCTGTTTTCGCATTATAATTTCATATCATCTCGATGAATTGGGATCAAGAATCACAATTCATTTTCACGATAGCATGTTGCCTATGAATCGAATGCATAATAGAAGATTTGCATGAAAGGTAGATAAAACAATCAGAGTTGAGTTTCTTATACGTTATTTTATGTTAATTAGACATTTTCATAGCCTTGATACAACAAAAATTAACAATCTCATTCATATAGGTGGTGCCTTCAATATATATTCAGGAAAAAGTCTGTACTGAAACAAGAAAGAATCAATATGAAATTCAGGATCTAGTCAGAAATTATAGGGGGAAATTGGACAGTGTCTCTTCCTTTTTCTAACCATATATCTATGGGGAATACGACTCTACGGACTCAGTCACGTAATTTAGTTTCATATCCCTCACGCATATGGAGATGAAATCACCTTATGGCCTTATATATCTCCATCAAAAATTCGTTCATCACTCGGAGACATACTTTCTTTCGTTCACAGCTGTTTCATTGTCAGAATTCGCGACCAGATATGATCAAACCCACTTAATGTAACAGGTGAATTCCAATCAAGAGAATTATGAGATACTGAGGAATAGGTTGAATGAGTAATTATGCTGGTATATATATTGGAGAGGGATTGTCGATCGGTTAAAGCGATTGTTCGTCTATCGACAAAATTAATGCGTAGGCGGGTTGTTGTACAAGTTGACCGATATTCCAGCTCACCGTGTGAGATTTTATGCGGGTGATTTACTGAATTGATGGAAATAGTTGCGTAGGGGAATTCTGAAGGATATATTTCAAATCAGTCACAAATATGTGGACTTTTTTTTTGTTCTATCTATGAATATTCCAATCATATATGTGCAATAAATCATAGGAAGGTTGGAATCCAATATAACGAGAACCATTACCGAGTACAAGTTTTATAATAAAAGACCTATCTCAATTTTGATCACTCTCTACTATTCAATTCCATATGTTTGAACGCCTGTACGAGTTTTCCGTCGCATCAATAACCAATGCAATTGTAATGGTTAGTCGCCAGGAAAACAATTCCACTTTCAATTGGATGATTTATGTTTATTTGTATTCGAAACAAACTTCATACCTGAAATGATTGATGACCTCTGTATTGTTCTCATCTATAGGCTATATAATCTTGAAAATTATCTAATGCAATATCATTTGTACATTAAGGTGTTAGCATGATTGTCAGAGCATACTGATGGTTCCGATCAATCGTAAATATTCTAGTGCCACATCATTTGAAGCCGAAGCTGGCCAAATGGAAAAGTGGTGTTATTCTCGCAATCGCACAAGATGTCATGAAGTGACAATGGTATTTATTTATTTCACTAAGTGATCATTCGAAATTGTGAACTAAATTCACTCGACTGCGATGAACGCTTTGTTCAAATAAGTGATTGACATCTCCTCAAGTGAGTAATTTTTTTCTCTGGATTTCTACAAAAAATCACACTGATAAAAAATGTATTGATAACATCTCCTGTTGTCTTCGAATGCACTGGTGAGAAATGCACTCCAATGAGTTGAACCATGTGACAGAATACATGACGGGAGTATATGTTCAGTCTCTCATCGTTGTGTATTCATAAAGCGACGGACGAACTAGGTTGATGTCTGCATCAATGATTCAAAACAATGTATCAAATCGTTCTACAAATAAATGCATTTGGTAGTAAATTAAATCGTCAATTGTGTAAATATATGATGCGAAGTATTGATGAAATTGGCTTATTACAAACAGATATTTTTTGTTTCAAGCTCGTCTATTTTCTATCCAGCGTGTCGCAGTTTGTATTCTGAGTTCATTCAGATGCATTCCTATCAAAAAATATACAACGAATGGAATGTACTTTTGCATGTTGAAAATTCACGTCAATATTCGAGAATGATTTTTTTGATTATCACATAAGAGCCCAAAGTAACTAGCATACATAAAACCATCGATCGTCATGTTTACCCGCGGCGTTTGTTCACTCATAGAATCTAAAGTGGAGCAACGACCGTGCGGAGGGAGTCGCAAGCTTGGCAAGTTGGCCAGTTGCAAGATTCTACACGAATTTGCCCTCTCTTTCAACACTTCGGCTATCAGCATTGTCCTGAATTCGAAGACAGGAAACGAACAACCGCGACCCCAATCCACTTTTCATTGTATATCGTATAGATAAATAGTTTTATTTATTTTTCTGTATATCTCTCGCCTTTAAATGTATTGCTTGGAATATAATCTTTTGAATTTCAATGATACATTGTTGTCGTTCATTTCCAGTATGTGCATACACTTATTTATATTCTTGCGTTCATATCCTACACCAATTCGGTCGATTTATTTATTTTCTCCATGAATCATCGCTCTTCTGAAGGATCACAATGCACAGACATTCTTCTTTAAGCTGATGCAAGAAAAGATTGAATCTTTTCTGCCGTCATTTGACTGTAGTATTCCTTGACGATGCATTAGAACGTTATCATCTCCAAGATTGAAGTACGGATATTTTTAAAAATGAAATAAAAAGTTCTTACTCTCCTCGGTACGTAATAACACTACACATCTAAAGTTCATTGCGGACTTGGTTGGCTGTTGTGTCGGTGGACATAATGTCAATATGGCGCATCTGCAATGCACTGCATCAAAATGTACTTCAAAGATACAATTCACGTTCTGCATATTAATAAAATTGTTCTTTTAGAAGAATTCCCAATTAATCATGTTACTGATCAATCTGTATGAGTCTTGATAAATTCAGAACGGGATGAAATCATCTGGAAAATTTGATCAGGTTGGTTCATTGAGTTTTTTGAGTGGAATCAAGTCTAATAACAAATACAAATATTCACGATCAGGATTTGAATCTACGCGAAGTACGCGTTAATCGTTTTCCCGCAATGTCAATAATTTATCAAGTACTCGAGGGATAGCTCTGCGGTTCCTATCGAAGACCAACGAAACCGATAATTGCTCGTTGATTCCATGTTGTTGAGGAATATCTTTTCCCATGGGTTCGGTGGTTCATTGTTTATGTATCTCGATTAATAACTATGAAGAAAGCAAGAAGTTCCTTGAGTTTATATTCCGATGGGATTTCCTGAGTAATTGCTCATAAGTTCGTAAGTATGTATGGATACTCCCAAGCAAAACTATGTGAAAATTATTACATTGTGTGGATGACACATCTTTTTTTTGATAGGAACATAAATCATTTTCTTTCTCACTGAGGTTATCCGACTGGTTCTCGTGAATTTTCCACTGGGAGTAATTCGAATGTTGAGAGGAATGCAGGGTTCTTCCAAACGATATTTTTACGCTGTTCTTTATTATGAAGTATATAATGGAAAATATAATTAAGAGTGATGTTTCATTTTAGCAGCAATAGTGAAAATTCTACCATAATTTTTACACTTCTCACCTTTTCATGAATATTTTTTATTGTCATAATAAAGAACGTGAATGACTTACGGTGAGCTCGTATTCTTTACAATTTCAATAGTGGTTTTATCACAGCGCGATGAATAATAAATTTATGAAAAGCGAGCGAATCCTTTTTTTTTCACAACAATTGCACAGATTTAAGTTAGGCAGAGTTTCTATTCTTATTTTCTAATTATTCAACTCAAATCCACCGTATTCACACCATATTCTGTCAAGTCAGATAAAAAGTTAAAGGTGTTGAAAAAAAGGAGAATAAACGACGAAAAATACGTAATAGAAGCGAATAGAAGTACAAGAGTAAGTGGAAAATGCAAATGAGATTGCGTCGTAGTGTCACTGGGAGATCTATTATGGGCGCCAATGGAAAACGCGCGATAAAGCCTTGAATTGAGCAAACATTGTTATTACGAACTTCAAAACAGCATTCTTTACTACATACAAAAACACATTACGTATACTTTTGAAAAAGATTGTCATTCACACCCGCATATTAGTGCGCAATACTTCCGAGAATGTATAAAGCGTTCCCAATCCACCGTAATATATTCAATCTTATCATAGTGTCACCATGAGCCCTATCGATTTCCAGCTTATAACTCTACGAAATCCCGTTGATAACGAAATCGTGATAACACGTTCGGATGAAAAAAAAAAGAAAAAAAATAAATCCAATCCTATATTCACACTTGATTGTATGGCAGATTTTTCTAATGCAATATGCATTCAGATCAATCATACCAACCACTCCATACAACCAAACATCAAATTTTTAATTTCCAATTCTGAGGTGTTCAACCATATCTACAGTTTTTATATTGATTGTAATCTCCAGAATAAACAACACTGTTCGTTATTCTTTTTATCATTTACACTAATCAATAAACTACTCGAAACAATGGTTATGAGAATTGATGTCGGAACTTCATTGTTTGTTTCTGAGCATGAAGAGACATTTGTAATACGAATGATATTGTATGCACGACCCAATCACTGTCACGCCCTCTTTGGCCCATCGAGTCTCATCTAATGGAGGTTTACTGAATTTGATCTGAATATATTTACAGATATATTCAAAATCACGAACTGTAACTTCTGGAAAGGAGCCATCTAGCCTACATCATGATTAAAGGTTCTTGACTTCGAGGAAAATCTTGGTACATTTCCAAAACTATACACCGCAATAAAACTTCGTATAATGTATACGGTTTTTTATGACACGAGTATCAGAATTCAAAGAGGCATATGAATGTGAGGTTATGTAGTTGGAATTCGGGTTTTGTATTCTTGTGTAAGCTCACCCTACTCATATATATAATGGGGATTATTCTACGTGGCATTAATTCTAATAATCGTCCCTTTCTCCCCATGTTCACCTAATTTGTTTTCTCCAAGTCCTTCATTTGAACTTGTTTGTCCATCTATCACAGAATTTTATTTCAGTAAATGCTTTGTTGTGGTCAATTTGATCGAAAATGTAAATGAAAGAATTTATTAACGTTATAGGCAGGATAATGTTCTTCATCGTCAAAGGTTTACATTGCGGCGACAGTTCATTGAGCCATGCCTGATCAAACACACGAACAACCCCTAAAGGCATGACAATACACACATGAACAACTATATATAAATATAGAGGTATGTACAAATAAATATACGCAACAATGCTATCAAAGACTGTCCACAAAAGCACCTGTAAGAATGTTCGAAGCTTTTGATGTTGTGAAGGAAAATTTTCTCCATTCTTCTATTGAAATAAATATGAAAGTGGCAAGACAGTATTGTATCTTTATGAGAGGAATTTCACATTTATTGCCACGTCAACCAGAGTCAACGTCTTAAATGGAGATGAGACATTCGACGGTGGAATGTTTTGCGAAATTTCTTTACATTCTGAGGAATATGTGTGAAGAGAATGATCATAACTGTGCGTGAATATTTAATGTTAATGAATGTGGATTGTCGTCATATCAAGAAGATGGAAGCTTATTTCTGTAAGATCCATTTGGGTGATTATTTTTTAGCGGTGACTATTCTCACTTCAACTTAGCAATGAAAAACTTGACGTGACGGCATTGCAATTGTGTCTCAAGAGAATATTCCCACTTAAATCCGACTGTAACAAGAATAGAATATTATTCAACCGAATTTCTCTTCTGCAATAATACTTTTCTAAAACATCAGGTTGAGATCAGGAACAAATTTCTGATATCTGAAATATATTCAGGAAATAGTACAAAGCTCCTTTTAATCCATCGGCTTAGTAAATTGAACAAGTACTCCAACTATTATGTTATTTTTTCATTACAAGTTATTGAAGTGAGTAGGATTTGCTGTATATGAAAATCGTGAAGGGATCAACGTCAGGAGCTAATTATATACGTTGATTGTGGATACAGGCTAGATTATTTGGGGCTGATAGTGGGCCAATTGACATTCAATTAATTGAAACACGTATTGATTTACTTTTTTTCCTCGCCATAGAAACTGTTTTTTTGCCTCCCAACTTGTGACAGTTTGGAGAATAAAAAAAAAATCATGGAAGTGGTATTGCAAAGAGTCGCTCGCAGTTGTACAGTGGATAAACTATATTCTCTCCGTATATTCACGTGAAAATTGTGAGCTACTCAACACCAAATGTTCACATGTCGGAAACTGTGAGATGCTTGTAACTGTACGTGTGCGTAATGGTATCACAGATGATATTTCATGAATTTTGTTATATATACTCACTTCATATAATAAAACTCCGATATCACCTTTACATGAATACTTTCATCTTGTGAATGACATTCATTTCTCATCGTATTTTTCATAATAATAGTTTTACCCACGCTATCAAATCAACCTACGCATATTTTGCTTTTTTTATCTCTTTTCGTTTCGCACTACGTACCGTTTTACTATTCTCAAAGGTACTACAAAATTCCTAAGAGGCACCATTGTCCATATGTGATCCTCGAAATCGCCGTATACTACATGAATGTGTGTATGTGTGTACAATCGTGTGGTCATATCTACCTAACATTTATATAAAGTAACGACGTATATCGCCGTTGACCTCCCGCGATGTGTTCTTTATACCCTGTGGTTTTGTGAAATCGCAACAGGAGTTCACTATGTTTTTCCAGTATTTTTTTGCCATTTGGAGGGACGCTGAACACTTTTTCTACCTCTTGAAACTGCGGACATAACAATCAGATTGAGTGTCCCTTTTTGGTAATCAACTCTATAAAAAAAAAAGGTTGAAAAGAAAAGCTTGATATTTTTAGAAATGTAAAAGTGTTGATTTTCGTATATTTTCTTACTAGTTCACTTCTCTATTGAAGGTCAATTTATCTCGAAAGCCAATTTAATCTCATCAAAAATCGATAAACGTCAAATTTCCTCCCATTTTCCAACATGAAAACACAAGAGTGCTCCGAGACATAAATCAAATAAATTAATATCAAACACTATATACAGACGTTTGAGTGTATCTAAAAATAGACGCAAAGAGAAGCATAAACTGCATCCATGGCACATCATGTTTACTCATGAAGGATCTATTAGCCATATCAATGTTTTCCTTTATTGGAAGCTAACAACCCTCCTGTACATATTATACGTAAACTCAATTAACGAACAGGATGAAGCGCCACAATGTGGGTGCACACAACAAATTTATAAAACCCCATTAAAAGTAAGTGATTAAGATTTGCATCCCTATTTTAAATAATGTGCTCGAAAGAGCTTCCACCTCCAAACATAAATAATAAATTAAACATAATAGGACAACCAGAGTAAAAGTCAGAATACTCTAAAACATTGAAATATAAACAGTCTTACCTTGATGAAAAATAAAAAGTCTCGTTTTATTGGTAGACTTTATTAATGTTGATGTATTGACAGCAACAGACCGATGACCTTTCGGTTTTTCCTCGCAACAAGTCACCGTCACTAATTAATTAATTGCTATTCTATACAAACAGCCTATATAATTCATTCGCATGAATAACATGGGGGTAGTTTGCCAATCAATTAGGAATATTATCAATGAATTTATTTTCGATCTGTGTCCACAAGTTGTTTACGTTGCTTTTCGCGGCCGCACGTTGCCTTGTCTATTGGTTGACGTCGCGCAACCGAATCCAGGATCACTTCGTTCAACGCTTCACCATAACCGTTCTACTCACGCATGAGCGAGCGAGACAGATGATGAAGAAGTGAGGGAAGCATGAAGAGGCCGACGAGCTAGCTCTGTCCGGTTCCCCACGGTCGTCACCGGGATGTTATCCTCTCTACTATAGCAAAACGCATGCGCAATTCGCTCCACTGCTCTTCTCTTTGTCATAACACCACCTGACTTAATACTCCCATCTCTATTTCCTTCATTCCTTCCTTCCTGCCTCCCTTGAATTCACCTTTCCTATTTCTCTCATGTACGCCCGACCCACGTTCGTCCGTAACTACTAGCGCGTGAGTGAACCCCCTCACTTACTCTCCACTTCACTTTGTGGCCAGGTGGATTGTTCAATGTGTGTTTACTTTCGAGCATATTCTAAATGAAAAACCACAAATCCACGGCCCACTACACTCTTCATTATACAAACATGTATAGAAGTTACATCTTGTATTTCAATTATTTTTGCACGTGTTACGAAATTGTAGAAAGGGAAAAAGCAAACATAAGGATGCCAATGAAAGTAAAATGAAACTGTAATTGGATATACTTCAATTAGATTTTCATCTCCTGTACTTTCTTCATTTACTTCGCATATCTCGTTCATATCTGTTTATTAAATATCAGATTTTTTAGTATTATTTTACTCGTTGCATTTATGTTACCAGCTGTGATACGATTCTGAATATTGAACATATATTTTCTTTACTCAACAGATATGGTGAAAAGCAAGAGTTGTAGTGTTGTAGAAGAAAATGGATTTTAACTCGGCGCACTCAACGCTAAAGGGGATGTTTCAACATTGGAATAATGTGGATGGAGTGAGAGGTTTTGTGAAGAACATTAGAAATTCAACACATTGAAAAAAGAAAAGTGCAAATAGTACGACAAGAATTATGGTAAAACTCATTTTTATGCAGGAACACTGATCGCACATATATTCAAACTTTTCTGTAGTTGTTTGAATTATAAATGGGATGTTCTATAGTATGAGAAGTTGTTGTACACCAATTTTCCTCCAATAGTATTTAAGTTTATTCCATGTACATCACACAACATTTTTTTTATTATATCATGCAAGATATTTTTCCTGTTGAAAATCAGAAAAGCCGATTCCTTGTTAGTTTATTCATTCGTAAATTTTTTTTTATATATTGACATCGAACGAAAACTTTATTGATAAGTTGAAAAATCTGGAAGTTATGAGGAGCTGTAGTCTGTGATCGTCAACTGATGTCTATCGCAAAACTTTGAACATTTTATTTTCTATCTTTCAAACTTGGTGACATGGTAGGTTGATAGTGATAGATTGAATTTATCCGTATTAATTTTATTCAATTCCGTATCTGCATCCTTGATAATCTCTACTAGAATTGCAATGATCCATAACAAAATCCTATATCACTTTTAACACTGAACGATAAAACAAAAGTTCATTTGGATTATCACATTTGAATAATCCTTGATGGAACTACGCAGAAAACACCTGGATAGGTATGAAAATATTTCTTTAGACAAGATAAATACTGAGAATGAGTTCATTCTATTTATTGCGCTTGGTGTTCTATCCTGACAGAATAACATGGCTGTTTCAACTAGATTATTGAATTTCTTATTAAACAAATAATATATAGAAATATGTTGATTGAATAAAGAAAATATACTGCGAAGTATCAAGACACAGTTATTCCATCTTACGAGGAGAGAATTTTCTCAAACGTTTTATAAAGCTCTTCTCTGTGTATAATTTTATCTTCTTATTCTTTCCTTACACATTTTCCAATTATACTTTCAAACTTTCCTGAGGTTGATAATAAAATTTTGTATTTACATTATGTAATGCACATATTAAATCAATTTAGAACTCGAACAAAAGATGTTTGCAAAGAGAGACAATGGACGAGGCACGCGAAGCAGTTTCCAAAGTAAAGATCAAGTAATGGAAAGCGTCATCAATATAGTTCACCAGGATTTACCATGACATTATGTGGTATTACCAGCGCTTTTCATTATCTTTAAGTCTTTCAGCTTACTACGATAAATGTGATATTCTCTGCCCCCTATAGTCGCGAATATTCTTCATCATTTACTTTAACAGCTATCGCGTGATTTATATGTAAGTGAAATGCACACGAGGAAATGTTTTATGCAACCTGTTGTACCTGCTGTCCAACAGTTGGAATTCATTTCTTTGATGACGACTGGTAGTTCTTATTATTATCCAAAACTTGTCAACAGTTTGATATACAACAATTTCGACAGCTGTGAAACTTGTAAAATTCTCAAGACGTTGCAGCATTGTAATTCTTTTTTCCTCTCACGTCTGAATTTATGATAAAGTGATTAAAACTTTTCAGAGGTTGATGACTGGATTACAAAATTTTCTTTTATTATTATTATTCAACACTTTGCACTCACTTATTATGTCGAAGTTAACGGATGAATAATTTCTACACCTGCTAAGTTAGTGTGGGTGAAAATAAGGTCAAAGTTGAGTTTATCACTTCCACAACAAACTGAAATTTTCGCTATTGTGAATTTCGACCCTCAACTAATGACAAATTATTTGAAAAGGTGTATGGGAATAAGAATCCATCAAATCACCATTAAATGTAAATTTTACTCCCAATAAGTTAGCAGATTTTAAAGACGATGTGTTGAGATAAAATCTTTATGGAGATATCATGTGAATTCCCGCTCGCAATTCATTTCGCAATTTTTTTTCGCATCATCTTCAATGTTTCAGGAGTCTTACTGTACAGTTTATCATTTCAAGTATTCACAAGTGCTTCCTGCCTTCGTCATATATGCTCTTCCTTTTTCATCTTATTAACTAATAAATCGTCCAATTTTTTTGCTTTCATCCAGAGAACCTCATAACATAGCAAAATGTCGGTCCAATTGCAGCAGCCAGTTGTGATGCCAACGGGGTTGAAATAAAGGATGAATCCTAAAATTAGGTCAGCGTAGTTCAAATCTGTTCCAGACTATCTTCAGTTTCTTTGTTGAACGAACGTGGTTCTGTATAACTCCCAGCTGCACTGGTAATCAATTTCAAAGTGTAGATAGTTCTGTTTACAAAAAGCACGAATATTGTTTATGTCTTCTTTCTGATGAACAGAAAATGTCTGTAAGTATAATTATCATCGATAAGAAATTTTGTGAGTTTGCAATGCAGTAACAGAATGAATAAAAAGTAGATCTACATTATGTTGCACGAAGAAATTGAACTTCCATATCTTCTATGCTGAGTCTAAAATAATTTGATGCTAATAACTTATCATTCCACCATTTCTTCGCAACTACATTTCAAAGACGAATAATATTCTTACAAGAAATATCATAAGGTTGTCAGAAGCGTTGGTTCAACGTCAGTTGGTTCAATTTACAGCATGAACTCTCAGAGAGCAGTGAATCGAATGAGTCTGAGTACTCTGATACGCCATATACCATGTACCATTCCAAAGTTGGTGACGTTCATAGGTATGAGAAGATACACTGTTTAGTCAATATGCTTTCACATCAGAACAAAGATTGTTTCGTTGCTGTTGGAATCATTTCTACAATGATGATAAAGTAACATTAACAATTAAAGTTGATCTATTAATTACATTGCTATATCAATATGTAAAGTTCAGCATAAGCAGAGACAATGCACGAGGGACAATGAGCAATTGTGGTGAGGAACAATTCAAATGTACTACAGGTTTGGAATTAGAGAAGTTAGCAATATAGAATGAAAGTTTTAGTTGTTGGTATAATCCACACGTATCCTATTGCACACAAGACCCCAACGATGTTTCGTTTGATTGAGAAAAATAAAAAAGTTATCGATCTTCTTGACGAACTGCAGAATCCAATGAAATTCCAGGCTGTTCAACATTCTTCTACAGAATTTATTTTTAGCACGAGATTGGAATAACGACTCCATCACATGAATCGATATCAGAGCTCATCAATAGAAATTGGATGCAATATTTGAGTTTTTTTCTTTACTCCAATGTGTCATCTGGTTCACATCATATCACCATTTTATCTTTATCTTCGGAAGTGAACTCAACAGGATCTTAAAGTGCGTTGGTTTTTAATCTACCTAACCACAAACACTTGTGTCATATATATCTTTGTATATTATTAAAGTGAGGACTAAGATATAATAACAAATGGTAGTAAAACTATTAAAGACAGTCACAGATCCAGAGAATAGAAAAAATCATTTCGTACATTTTTTATGTGATTTATATTCTCATTGTACAATACCATTACAGTCTTTCTGATAATACACCATTTATTTATGATTGAATAAATAATTTAGTCAATCATTGAGAATTTTTTACGATACGAAATGGAAGAACAGAATAGCGGACTAATGATGCACAAGAGAAAATAATCCGAAGACTCGTTGGGTTTTACATAGTGAAAAAAAGGGTGAAACTGTCAAGCACTTTCAAGTGGACTTACAGTCGGTACAATTCGACAATTGTGACCAACTTCCTCATTCACCTCAGTTCTCTTTTTGTAATCTTCTTCATCCTCTTGCTCTTTGTGCTCTCCTTCAAATAAGAAGGTTCTCAATAGGGCGATAAGTAGAGAATACTTGGTACACTTATATAAAACATTGCAATTGGCAATCTCACGACCTATTTGCTTCAAGAAATTCAAATGAATGAGAGTTCATTATTGTTAAAATTGGATTGTTTGAATAGAAGAGGAATCCTGGAGGGAAAATATCTGGTTTCCTTTAGAATCCCCTTCAGTCATGGATGATTTGGTTTTTTTCTTTTCTGACATGTTACAATGATGCGATAAGTATAAATCAGGAATTTTTTTCTTGATATTTCAAAATGTTATTGTCGGAAAATTGAATTTCCATCGAATGGATATTTTTGCAGTATATGAAGTGTTGAGAATTAGATTTCGTATTTTTCAAGTTCAATATGAGAGGTATTTTAGAAGAGAATTGATATTCCAAGATGCGAGGGAGCTTTGAAAGTTGTTTGAATATCGTTGATGTGAAAAGTTGAGAATCTTTGCTACGGTATTCTCCAAGCTCCCTAGTAGCCATTTTATATAAGCAGACATCATACAATGACTTGAAAATGAGTAACCGGTGAATTTTATGCCTCATCTTCGAAAGATGCGGAACGTGCTTGGGTTAATGGTGTGGGTTAAGTCCTTACGAATGTAGGTTAAGAGATATCTGGAGTTGGTGTCGTATTCTCGTATTGTATTTCTCTCCTTTCATTCTATGATTTGAGGATGCGTAACACCGAGTGACGCAAATGTCAAAGATTTTATGCGACTCATTCACATCATCAAACAGCAAAAGACAGAGTTGAACTTTACTATAATCTGATCTTCAGAAAATTATTCTAAATAATTTTTTGATCAGTATAAATGTAAAATAAACATCAGATATGACTTTTTCGCATCCTTTGACAGCATACCCCATCACAGTTTTATTTTCACATGAATTTTCCAATATTTATAGGGTCACAGATAAGATTGTAACAATTTTATTGGATGAATGCCCATTGGATTTGGCATAATCCCAAAAGAATCTCATCTACTTTCAATGCATTGTGAAATAAGAGAAGAAGTTCACTCGTATTGCAACCCAAGACGGAATCATTAAAAAAAAGTTTCCATGGGAAGTCCAAAGTTCATGAACTCTTCAAACAGTATCACAAATACAAGAGTGAATCTGATGACTTTTTTTTCTATCAAACTTCACAAATTATTTTTCAGTCATGAACGAATTCTTTTTCTTCCAACTGAGTACAAATACTCTGACCTCGTTCTATGAATTCTCTCATTATTCACATAATCAAATTTTCACCATTCCATTCAAATGTAAAATTGACATAACACACATAACATTGATAGCACAGATTGGCTGGACTCGAAACATGAAATCGATATATTTCATCATATATATGCATGAAATTCTGCGTGTATTCAAGTGAACCAGAATATACAATTCCGACTAGATACTTCATGGTGGGTAACTGAGGGGAAGAGAGAGACAACAGCACAAGGAAGAAATTGTGGTGCAAGAACAGCCAGCATATACATTGGGGTCCATAGACTGGAAGTGATGTATCTGCTTGATTTTGCATCTGTGATGAGGGTGAAACTCAGTTATTCTGTAATGTGGTTTGCCGTTGGTGGCGAGCCACAAGACCAAGGCGTAAATGTACGTCTGGTTGGTAGAATTATTATCAGACAAAGTCAAACTGCCTAACCGTTAATGACGATAATCAACCAATACTTGTTGCAAATATAAAGAAAACGTAAGTATTCACCATCAATGGAAAGACAACATCGAACAAATGAAAGTTTATGAATTGTTGTGCCAAAATTATGATTGATGTTGTGTTTTAGTGTTCAACAAACAATTCATTCAATACATAAGAGAAACCAGTTGGAAAATCAATCAATACGTCATGATGATGCTGCTCAAATTCTCATCATTGTTCATCATGATCTTATTTACTTCACACATCCTTCACTATTGTGCTTCTACTGATTTTCCCGATGTAGTAATCAGTCCTATCATCCCATTGCTCAATGTTTGTCCCACCGTCCTCGCCTTTGTCCCTTCGGTGTTCACATCATTTATCCCACTGCCAATCACTTGCGTCAGTTGCATTGCCGAGGCCAATAAACGCGCCTGCTCTAAAATGACGACTGATTACAATTTGATATAATATACTAGTCGAGTGGGTTGGTACGTGGTTCAATTGTATAATTAAGTTATTCATTTGTGTATTTGTTGGGCATGAAAATGCAGGACAAACCGTTTTCAGTATTTCCGTTTAGTGTATATTGTTATAAAACATCAACTCATCACATGTATTCACATATGTCATGTGTATGAATGAAAATTTCAAATTGTTGCATTCATATGAAGAAGTCAGTGCTAATGAGATGTGAATATATGGAGAATACCATGCACATCTTTCGCCCTTGTTTCACTGAGTAATTCATAAATAAATATTGCAGTTGTGAAAGGAGAGAAAAATACATTTGGATCCCACATTTTCTAGTTTCAATTGAATTGTTTATGATTTCAGATAAATTTATGTTAATGAGGAATTATCAATTGGAATTTGCCTATTAACTTTGATGAATGATATCATTCGGAAATAAAAACATGAACACAGACCTTTTTCCTGTCTCTTCGCACTGAGTAAAGTATCCAAAGGACATAACATGCCATTATGGTGGTTGGTATGCAAACGCCAGCAATTGTGGAGGCGTCACGTAACAACACGTGATGAAGAGTTAGTAATGTAACTATTAGAACCGCACCCACCGCAAGGTATCGTCCTGTTCGACGACGATCCTCCTGTATAAAACGCAATAAATATGAAGAAATATCACAGTAGAATGTAGCGCATACATCTCTATAAATATTTGATAGATTTCATGTCACACTTATTGGAATTCAATTATTTATCTAGCAAATGGAATAAAAAATGGATGTTTATATTTATTACACATCATTTCAAGTTGACATTCTATACTGAGAAAATTTCCATCGCACAACTTCCACACTTGTATCGCGAATGGAATATTCTGTTGTGTACTGATGTATAATTCCGAACTTTCTTCTTTATGCAAAGCAAACACAAAGTGTATTGTTTTTTTTTTGAATTGATGGCACGATTTCAGTTGTGTAATGGAGCGAATATAGAGAGGATCAAATGATGCAATGCTGCATTCATTATCACAATCATTCGCGTGAATAATCCCTGCAGATTAATTGAATGTCACGGATGGAGGGTTCTACGTCATTTGAAAGTACTAGCAAATCATGTAACAAATGTAGGCATACATTTATTCCGATCATTATTAATATTCATGACAATAACTATAGCAATGTTTCATGTCTATGCATTTATACACTTCCATTTGACATCAAACCAGTAAAAATGATGACGCATTTTTTTTATGAATTTTTCTTTCTAGGTTATAAACTAATAATGTGATGCTAACAAACGTGTGTACAACCAAATTGAACAATTATTTTCATCAATCAGTTGTGTTTGTCTTCAAAGTTCACGCCCATGTAATGAACAACCTACAATCGAGTGATTAATTATCGTGAATTATCGATAGAACGGGAGTGGTTGGTGGATATAGTGGACGAGATACACGAGAAAATCAATTGCTACGAGCTAACCCCATAAACTATACGTCATTATGCTATAATAGATAACCGAATTTCAATCAGATTTACATATGACTACATATAAATGCAGTGAAGATTTTTATTTTCCCATATTCGTAAACAACAACGTGGAAAGATAGCAATAGTTGATTGGAAACGTCAACAATGAAAATCATTGAATAAATCGGTACTGTCACATTGTTTAACATCAAAATTAATACGAGCAGAACGTACCGAAGGTGTGAGAGGTTGTAGAGTGTCTCTGGAGCCATTAACAGACAGCGGCATAATTGTTATAAACTTGAAATTGCATTAAGCTGCTGGATCCATTCGTTGAATTTCTAAGTCATCCTGTAATAGAATCTGCTGCATCGATAAACACTTCAAATTATAGAACATCACTCGTTGCCACCACAGTAGTGAAAGAAAAGATACGAAGAGCTATTGTGATTGAGATTGAATTTTGGATCCGGATCTGTAATTCTCTTATAATCTAATATAACGATGAATCCTTTGGCGATGTAATGAGACAAAGTCATACTGATCGGTGATGCCAGTTGGATTATAACTGAGCTTTGGGATATGGCAATAAGGCCAGGCGCAACATTTGAGAATTTACGACGAGATACGATGTAAACCACCACACGTGAAAGTAGTCTGAAATAATAAACGGTAGACTTTCTGTATGCAAGAAGTTGGATCTTTTCAAAAACCACCAATGCGCTTTCCATCAACTGTTTAATTCAACTCATTACATATTTTTCTATGAATAACCTATGAATAATTTCGTGAGAGAATGGCGGTAGTGAGGAACATCTTTATTGCATAAATCAATATGTATCCGGAACGATGCATATCAGAGAAGAAGTTCGGTAGTTATTCTATGTCTAATTATTTTCACTTCATCAAGAATAGATAATTGCATATTGGGAACCAGATGCTATACTATTCATCAATATTCGTTTGTATCGTCGTACACTTCCATGACGACTGCCACCACCACCATTCGGTAGCTGTGATATTATTCATCTAGATCGAAATTGTTTAAGGGAAAAGCAGTATCATTTCCGGAGGCTATTTGTGGCGTCTATTGCAGCAGATGGCCTATGAATCTATGCATTCGGGATTGAAACATTTACAAATCACAAGGTCAAACCGATTACAGCATTTCTACTAAAATTCCACATCTCCGTCTTGCAGTACTCTGTCGTCTATCGAACATTGCAACTCTTACTGGATATGCTTCTTACTTTCCTCTTAATCATCTTGAAAACATTACTTCAGCGCAATCAATTATTCATTTTATTGATGACATTCCCTCGTGGCCATGGCTTTTCCTATTGAGAGCACAGCTTTAGAATAAACTTCCTTATATGTGCGACTCCATTCAAAGATGGAACGTACAGATAATTTTATCATTTATACTAATATGTTAGATTTACATAATTATGCAGAGATCAGATATTTCATAATGTGAATCCATTTCATAATCACCTGGTTATATTCATTCCAGCTATCGTGTAATTTCGTATCACGTATTTGTTGAACACATTTCAACGAAGTTGAACTCTTTTTCTTCATCAGGATGATTACAGCTCATCGTGGAGATTGGACGAGGAATTCCACTGGGATATCCAGGCATTTGTACAGTACGTTCTTGATGCATTGCTAGAATACTTGGTCTTGTCGATTCACAGTTGTATAACACAAAAGCAATGTTTGATGCGAATACATCAATAAAGCTTGTCTCCTACAGCGTATCCTTCAACGTATTATAACTGTCGTGAAATAGTGGATATTCATCTCTGATGATTTCGAGTAAGGACAGAACTTCCAGTATCGCCCCAGAATGTGTAAAATAGGCAGAAGTTTTTACGGTAACGACATTGTAGTTAGTGTACATTTGTAATTCTCTGTCTCCTTTGGACATATGAGAGAGTTGGAATTAGCGAATGAACTTGCAACATAAGGAAAAATACAAGGAGATGTTTCGGAGCATATTCGGTTGACACTCTATAACAGAATGAGAAATATTCCCGTGATTTTCGAATTTCAGTATCAGAGTAGCAGTGATGCTAGAAAGAGAATTTTTTGAATATCGCACATGACGGGTTGGGTAACTCGCACAAGGAGAGATACATGTGGGCTGCGCACTTCAGCTCGCAGTCCGGATATTAGAGAAGGGTCGAAATATTGTCGTGTCTCTATTCTTACCGAACTTCGACGACAATGTGCGGAGCTTGCACTACGCGCGTCGTGTCATCCTGTCGGCCAGTATGGCATTTTCATAGGCCCTTCGGTATAATTCTATGGTTTTAGAGTGGAACATAATATTCGTAATCGCAAGCTCTTCAACAATCGATAACTGATAGGTATCTTTATGTATAGATATTGAGGGGGATATATTGATCACAATTTTAATCGTGAGGAGCGGTTTTTTACCGATATTACATTTAACCGATTGTAATTGAAACCTATCTGAAGATACATAAGGGTACACATGCGCCAACACTACCAAATATTCTATCAACCTAACCATAATGTACAAAGAAGCAGAATAAATTTCCAAATATTCAATTTTTCATGTATAATTTTTTTTTTTTTTCTCGATGTGACGAGACAACGGTAAAACAGATTTGCAAAACTTTATTTATCCCTGATATTCTGTAATTTCATATTACGTATCTATTGAACACATGTCATTGAAATTGCATTCTTTTTCCTCATCAGGATAATTGTTCCGCATTGTGGAGATTGGACAAGGAATACCACTGGGACACCCAGGCAATTGAACAATACGTTCTTGATGCATCGTCAAGATGCTTGGTCCTGTCGATTTGCAATCGTACAAAACAAGAGCAATGTTTGATGCGGATGCACCGATGAGGCTTGTCCTCCACAGTCTGTCCTTCGACGTATTATAATTGTCGTGAAATAGTCGATACTCATCTTTGGCAATTCCAAGTAAAGATAAAACTTTCAGTATAGTTTTAGAATGTACGAAATAAGCAGAAACTTTGATGTCATCGTTGGAACTGGAATAATAATAGATATACGCAATGATGTTTCTGCAAACAATGTATAATGGAGTGGGAAACACAAATCGACTTACTTAAAAAAATTGAACGTGTCTACTAATGCTATGCAAGCATGTTTGTATGTCAATTCATACCCATACCCTTCGATCCAATAATAATCTAAATCGTCGACAAATTCCATTATCTTCATTTCTTCGAGCGTCAAAAAATGACACCAAGGTGAAGTATACGTTTTGTTCGAAGAAGTTTCAGTGGCACACATTCTATGTATTAACTCGGCGGTATCTAGAATGGATCAAGTTGTTTTAGAAGTGCTTGGGTATGACCGATTAGATAGCTGCAACGTTATCATGGTACCATACCGAAGTCAAATGTGTAATTAAAACGATGAGATAAATTGGTCAACATTTCCGTCATCATTGTACTCTTTTTTAATTTTTCAACTTCAGCATGAGCTTCAGCGTTCTTGTTGATATCTCGTTGCCATTTATCACATGCCTTGTA
>JABMBR010002942.1:0-28314 GCA_018881525.1 Meteorus sp. PSUC_FEM 10030008
ATATATTACAGAGTGTGGCTTCGTAATTTAACTGCGAATTAACGCCGCCTAATTTTCGTTCAATTCTCTGTCCGTCGTAGCGGAAAAGCGCGCGCTGGGGCATTTCTCGTTACACTTTGTTAAAACGAGTTTCGATAAAGTTAAACTCGCGCGCACGCTTCGCTTCCCATTTTCCTTAGTATACCTATACCAGGATATACATTACATATATACATATATTCTCATTTATCCTCTCACTCTATGAGGCTTTCCCTCCCTCATTATACCACTCTTACTATATATATTTTCTCGCACTATTCTCTTTGGCGTTGAGACAGTGTATTTTCAGACATTTAGATAAGTTAACCGGTAGCTTCGCGCAACCGAGTGTGTATATTGTCTATCCGGGTGTATGAAAATGCACGGATTTTCAACCATCGTCTCCGTACTATTCTCATTCCGCTAATATACACACACCTACATCTATATTGAATTAGTTGATATGTTTCCTGTATGCTATACCGTCACAGCTCATGTGCATGCGTATGTGTATAATTTAGCACTTCATAAATGCATCGCAAGCACCTGCTGAATCGATTTCAATAACATCATTAATTGAGTTTTGCTGGTAATTATGTTTATTATTATTGTAATTGGAATGTGGGGTAGAGGGTTGGAACGATTGTTGTAATATTCGCCACATTTACCAATCATGACATTAACGAGGGAAGGAATTTTTTACTAATTTGTTTCTTTATTTATTAGAAAGTTTTGAATTAGTTTGTTTAACATGGATATCCAAGAATCCGCTTCGGTTTTTCGTTCATTGGAAAATATTCAATTATGATGTTGTTGATACTCTGGTCACCCCTCTGACTAAGACGGTCGTGTAATACGCACCGAACATCTTCGCACTGATAACACGATCGATAATACAGATAAATGTTACTTCATGTTCGGTCAGTGAGACCATGGAGAAATTATGCAATTAATTTGTAATCTGTTGATAATCAAAACAAAGTTAATAATTGATTTGTGTTAGAGAATATTAGTGAATATAATCTATTTTGTGTGTTACATCAATTTCGTAGGATTGTGATAATAATGGTGAGAAAGTTTTCGCAATTCAATTTCGACACTGGTTATCGAGTCTGTTGAATGTCCCACTAAATCGAGTCATCTATTATCGTAGTAATCGACCTATTGTTTGGCCAATATTGAGTGTCTATTCACAGTCATAATTGAACCTCTACAAGGAAATCCAAATAGTCTTTCTTCGATTAATATTCAAATCGAATCTCAGTCACATTCAGAGATAGATACAACTGGTCAAATAAAAAAAAAGAGAGAACTATTGTTTTCGAAATCAATCACCAGGATTGTAAATTCTATCACCAAAATTATCACAACGGAATCGAATGAAATAGCCAATTTCGTATTTTATCCATCATCTTTTTCTAAAAATTAGACTTTTATCCACTCAGCTGAGCATAACTTCAAACATTAATTTTCACATACGCATAAAAATAAAAATTCAATAAATTCGATAAACAAAATAGTGTTCCACCAAAGTCTATATAGATTTGTGTATATAACACAATATTAAATTATCAATTCTCAAATGGACGAATATTCGTTAGCCCCATCGAGCGTATTTGAAATAACTTCATCTACATGTACAAATCACACATCTATTTTCATACAAACACACATGACCGAGCGATAAATTTTAACAACAACCGCATCGTGCAAGTGGTTGATGGTTTTGTGCTTTTCGGGTTTCTCTCACGTGTGCGTCATCGATATTGTGATATTAATTATTATTTTTTCGCTTCACCCTGTATATAATCATCCTACGTGGTTCATTAAATTAATCCCAGGCATACAAGCTATTACATTATAACCCCTGATGGTTTTTCCTCCTCTCCATATATCGTGTATATAACCAGATTATATACACCATTCATATACCTATATAAATTTGATTATATATATGTACACAGAATAAACAGCGGCAGATGCTTGCAAACGTGTGTCGAACGCGAATCGTGATTGGGCAAATCCGCGGCCGAAATATTGCGAGGATGTGTTTATATATATGCTAAAGGTCATACGTCTATGTTTATATATAGATATCGAGCTGATGTGCAATATTCGTGCAACGAATATGTGACGGTTACATAGTACGCATTAGTCCATGGGTCAAATCGTTCGATTTTCATCGCGTTTCCGCTCGTCGCGATGCGCTCGCTTTAAATTCTCTGTGTACTGCAATTTTTCCTACTCATCCACGCACCCAAATATCAATACAAATATCACTGTATTTGTATTTCATCTTTTTCTATACAGTGTATAACGGTAATTTATGGGTGAAAACGCATGGGGATTATAAAATTAACGTTTTTCGATGTATTGTTCTCAATTTTGTTTGTGTTTCGTAAACTCGCGATTCGATGAATCTATCAAAAAATATGATGTGCCTTTTTCGTGTGTGCGAACACAATTCCCATTGCAATTTTTCAATAAATATTGGTTTGCAAAGAGCGTTTTTAACGATGTCATAAAAAATAATATGATTGCAGAATGGGTTAAAATTGAATTGGAATGAGTAGATGGATAAATTAGAGGATGAGATTGATTCATTGTATGAGCAAAACTATTTGAAAGATTTGCATATAAAAGTGTGTTCAAGCAGGCATGAACACGTTCACGCATGTAATTTCACAAAGTATGCGGGTGTGTTAAACACATCTTTTACATCAATAAAATATTGAAGTGAGTTGATTCTAATGGATTCAGTATCGCTTCTTCGATCTTGGGACAGAGCATCCAGAATGATGAGAAACTTCCAGTTTTCTATGCAAATTTAACTAATACGCAATTTATTATTTGTTATTTATCTGATTATGTAGGAGATAAAAAAGTTGGATGGCATAATTTTAGCCAGTTTGATACTTCTCCAATTAATTTCTCAAGAATTCATCAACCTCCTGATCAATATCTATTTTATATCGCAATATTTGCGATAAATAATAAATCAAGAGTCTCAAATCAGCCATTGAGCAAATAATTTTTCAATGTGAGAAATTAAAATCAATTCTAAAACACTCAATCTCTCATCAACGCAATATATAATCAAACCCAAATAGAATAATAATTCTCAAGAAACTCTTTCATCTCTAACGTATCACTTTCCCCGAAAATATTTCTCCATATCTTCATCAACTCATCCATCATAACAGCATTCCCAACTTTCACTCCGAATCAAAGTATAAACCTTCTCATCCGACGAATGAAAATCATTTCGCAATGAATCAAAGTTAACATAATCTATCAATAAAAGAATCATCAAATCATCTTATTCAAATGATGAAAACAGTAAATATCGCTGTTGATATTCACTCGACCAATTGGAGTATCTCTGAGAATATTCAAATTTGAACTGGTCACTGTAGTTAATGTGTTTGTTATTGCTACAACCCTGAACGAAGTAACTTGATGAAAATTGACAGGATTGCGAGACAATTTAGGAACGCATCAAAGACAGTACATAGATCCATATGATGCATCCATTTATATACATCGATGAATGTGTGCATCATAAAGTGACGTGCATTAATGCACCTTATTGCACAAGGACGAAGCTGACGTCTATAGTTATTCTGTATATCCCGCGTGCCAGCCGAGGATTCACGTATTCATATATCTATATATTCTGTTAACATTAATGTGCGAATTTGGAGGAAGTGCATGCAATGAATATAACTGTGTATATCTATGCATATACATGCAACCATCACAGAAATGGACAAGCAAGGAGCTTATATATATAGTCCACTATGGTGACCGGTGCTAACGGTATTCCGAGCACGTTCCAGTGATAATCTACGAGTCGATAACTTACTGACCGAATAGCTGGCCCTTGGGGTTCGGGCGCGCGATCAAATTGTCCCAGCCACCAACGCGCCAAGTGCAATAACTTAACCATATACACATAGATGCTCACCATATATACTCATCGACAAAAGGAGTCTATTTACTGACCGTCGTGTAGAATTATGCTGCTTTAGGAGACTCACGCGAATTTGTCTCATGAGGAAGTGCCGGTTTTCTCAGTTCGCTTTCTGATTTGACTCTTGTATGGTTTCATCCAGAATTCAAATATGTTTCTGGGTTTCATGCGGATAATTGAATACCGATATGATGAAAGATTAATTGGATCTTGGAATGGAAAAATGATGTGACTTGTTGGTAGGGGTGATGCTGATTTTATTCCATGAACAGCTGAACATTTTTATGAAATGAAATATTTTATTTGGGGTTTATTCAATTTTTACGGAGAGTCATGAGTAATTCTTATCCATCTATGACAGCTATTTAGAACGAAACGATTATTTGAATGCCATCAATGATAAGAATCTACTCCTGATTTATCAGTGTTTGCTACCTCTAATTAAAATCATCAACACACATACGACTATGTGGTGAACTTGTACGAATATCTTTTATTGATCACTGATAAATTCTTTCGTCCTTTCCATTTCACAAATCACCAATATCTGATGCTATTTGCCGAACATCCAAACGCGATGATGATAAATCAATAAAGCGTTCATGATTTAGACATTTCATGTTATAGTATGAATAATTATAGGATTGAGATTAATACCAGGATTCAACTGATATGTCAATTACTCTCTGTACAAAAGAAGAAAATATCCAGGATGAATAGAGCGTTTTTCCTGGGAAACGTTTCTCTTCAATCATCCAAACCATATATTGACAAACTGCCACTTTTATCGTTAGCGTACCCTATGTACATAAACCTGTGGCTGTTTGGTCGGATGCCTATTTGTTTATATGTACATGTGTGTTTGTAGCAATGTCATTTGTTTGTGGGGGACGCACTCAACTAGCTGCGCTTCAGCGCCGGAATCTCCACCTCGTACGATCTTCACATGTCCAAACATCTCCTGAGATTACGCGTTTGCAAAAGAGGACGTCGAAAATACGCGTCTTTTTCTCCTCATCATTTGAAATTTTATTACTTTCAGATCATAAGCTCGGGCTAATTGATAGTGTATTCTATTGGGTAGCATTCGAAGTTTGATTCAGGGTGAAAAAAATCAAAGGAATGTCCTTCTCTATCTGATATTCTCATTTTTTCTAAAGTTGTTATGCAACTTCCCAATTGCAATCTCATCCCGTTTTTCAATGAACTTCCACTCAATATTACGAAATTTTCAAATCATCAATTTACAAATCGTTGAAAAATATTTATTCGCATATAAATTTTATCATTTTTGTCACACGATAATTATTAAAAATCGACTGGAAAGGAATTTTTATTCGTTCAATATTAAACAAATCAAAATTTTACGTTGACGCTTCTTGCTAGTCAGTAAAATCCTGTCAAATAGAATTGCGATGAATACATAAAACGTCAACGTTTACCTCTATGTAGTCCACATATTAATTGCCGTACATTTTTACCCTCTTACGTTGGTCGTCGGAGAACTCTTATACTTAAGCAGAGCTTTTCGACATTATGTACGTGTGTGTTTACATGTATTATGTATACATACGGATGAATGTGGTGCGAAAGTGGCAGAAGTTTTCGATCGTAGAATTTTTGTGGCTCAAGACTTTTCCTACATGTCTACGACATATATATATTCATAAAGTTAGGTTAGGATATATGCAGACGGCGTAACGGCAATTTCTTTCTAGACTATGCACTTGCACGGCATATCCTCGAATACGTAATGTAGAGCAAGCACAAATATATGTATAAGCACTTCATGCCACATGAATATGGACTTGTTACATACATGTTTTACATTCGTGATAGCAACAATTTGACAATTAAGTTATATGTAGAATAATTGGCAATTTATTTTCACATCTCCAAAAACACGTTGAATGAAATTAGTTGGTGGCAAAGGGCAACTCGTTATAATGAGAACTTCTGACAAATGAGCAGCAATAAAATGAGTTTTTTTATTTCTGTGTCGACTTAAAAAAAAAGACATGTGTTATAGTTAATTATTTTTTGAGGCTGGCTTGAGTTGGGTTTTTATGAATAAATGAATTGATTGTTCACGTTTAATTTAAATCATGTCAGTCTGGGTGTGATTTGAGAAATTGAAATATAACAGCAGGGCGCTTGGTGTACTTTGAACTCGAATGTACAATGTGAAGTGGACTTCCTCTTGTGCAGCAGTATGGACATAATCACAATATTCACAGAAGTACACGTAATCCATGAAGGATATCACAGAATTGAAAATGTATAAAATTTGTGATGATTCTCGATAAATAAAACAACACGTTTTGTAATGTACTTGTTTAAGCTCGTACATGCTTTTACGAATTCTCTAGGTTTAGTGCACCATTATTTCCTACATTTTTAAAAATACTCGCATGTTATGAAAGCCACAAAAATCAAATATTAATCGCTGTTCACGCATGAAAAATTCAGCTGCATGAATGGAATAAAAATTGAGTCCACCATTACACACAAATCTTTTTGAAATTATTTGATGAATTGTGAAATACTGAAATGACTTGGCGATTCCACATGAATATTCAAATATAAAAATCTATTTAATTATATATTTAATGATGCTCCCACTTTAGTTAATAAACAATATCAGAATTTTGTAGCTGAGTAACGAGAAAATAAACGGCGAAAATCTGCTTGTTCTCTAATATTTATTCTGTTTTCGTGGTAGTTGAATAAAGATAAGTAAAACTTAGACGATATATATTTATACATAAAACATACAAATATATTGCACTTGAGCCATTATCGACTTCCGTTGTGCATTGGGTGCAAATCCCACCAGGAATTGATGGACACTCAATGAGCTTTTTGATGCGACCGTAAAACGAGAGAGTATTGCTGCCTCGTCGTCGTGTTCCATATACTCTTCGGCTTTAACACTTACTACACACCCGTTCTGCCGAAGGATAAGCGGCTTAGTGATCGCGCGTTCCTCCCGTTCACTCTCGTCAACAGTGGCAGTTTAGTGCTTTTCCACTGTGCGAATGAGAGGACAGCCTAAAAAAAATGAAGTAGATACCAATTGACGAGAGAAAAAAAAACTGACAGAAGCACCAACTAAACAAAAATATACAGAAAAAAAGTACACAGGCTCGAGTGTCCAAACACGACTGTGGAATGAGGACAACAGGAATACTCAATACGATGATGACATTAGGGGTGAGATGAACTTTGACACAGCGATGACTACGATTAATTGACACCATCGGTTGTTTATCATTTATGTATCAAATTTTTCTTTCTTTTTTGTTTCCACTTTCCCACTCAATCAAAATCCGAATTCTTCTTCCAAGCGAATAGAATGCTAAAAAACTCTTCGATATCAGCGTATATAATCTATATAGAATACGATGCGAAATGGAGTGAACAGTATCAGTAACGTGAGTGCTTGCAACGGTGCACGTTGAGTTTTACGTTCGATTTACCATTGACGATGCGATTTGTCTGTGACATTTTTCACTCACTCATTCTGCGTGTGACGATTTCGCTACTTTTCCCAAGAACATGTACACATAAGTGAACAAAGGAAAAGACAAAAGTGGGATGGAATATGATAAAAGGATGAAGAACATTTTATGATGTGTCTTTCTATTCGTTGAAATATCGAAGTTTGATATTCTTTGTAGTGCAACGGAATTTACACTATCATCATCGTCGTCGAACAATTTTTCTTTGTGAGAAAGGAGAAAAGTGAAGAGAAAAAAAAATGAAGAATACTGTTGAAATTTTTTCGCTTTCCACAAGCATTGGCGTGTTTCCACTATCACTGTTATTATCATTTTCCCTTTGACCATTTTCCGTCAATGTCGCATCTATATGTTCATATTTTCTAGAGGGATAATCATAAAAATAATACATAAAAATAGGGAGGATATCATGGTGAAGAGAAAAAAAGGACAGCATGAGATTTATGAAATGATTTCAAGAGGCCAGCTGTTGTATGAACAAAATTCATTGTGTAAAAAGTGTTTGTGTCTGTAGATAGAATATACGAATACATATATAGACAAGATGTTGTAGTAGACTTTAAAAATAAATATACGCAGTCTGCTAAATCAGATTCAACGATATACAGGTCGTGGAGTGTATCAAAATAGCGAGCAAGATGTACAAACCATGTCATAACATTTGACAGTGGTGGTTTATCATCAAAATGAAAAAACATCTGTTCACATAATCCTACCTTGGTTAAAACTGATACGACCAATTCATAATAAATATTTATGTGTATCATTTTCTTCCCTTGTTTTATATAGATAAAGCGATGCGAAATATGAATTCGTGATATGTAACAAGTCGGATATGTTTCTTTGTTATACATTGGAGAAAAGTCGAGTACTGGCATTGAGTTATCGTTGAATAAACTGTCGATGATGCACAAACACCAATTGTCAATTATGAAACGAAAAGTTATTTATTTGAATGATTGTACTATTATTTCCGTTCGTTCATGTTCGAGACATTTTGATCAATAGCTAGTAAAAATGTATGTGCATTGCATATAAATAGCTGAATTGAAATTGTTTTTCGATGATAATATCGACACGAACATTAAATCATCACAGCATTGTCTTTTGTGAGCGTGAATGAGGTTATGATCGAACAATGCTGAAAAATATATTTAAAAAAAAAGGTAAAATCCAATGCGTTTGAAATTGGGATTGATTAATAACGTTGACAAGTTGTACTTGCTCAAGAATCTACACAGCTGATGGGTTCCTAGCCACATCAATGCAAATTATCATCATCCTAAAAACTACAGAGGATGTCCAACGTGAATTCGAAATGGTGCGTAAAATGTTCCTGCAATAAATTCCAGTAGTTTGATCTTAGCATGGGCAAACTTAATTGCATTCATGAAATTTAATAAAAAAAAAGACACGTTGGTCCGAGTCACATGGAATCTTGACAAACTATTCCACGTATATGAGTATGACTACCTTTGGCGTACTCCAACTATAATCGGTGCTTTGTGCAACATAAACCATGAGCGCATTATATTAGCTAAGGGAGCGCATGGCGCGTGACGGTGAGAAGCATTACAGTAAAGTGTATGAGAGTGTGCGCGGGGGCAACATGGTGCCAAATAGTTTTCAGTTTGTTGGAATATCTTGAGAATCGCAAGCAGCTGGCGCTGTATGATTGTGCATCGGCGTTATATTCTCGAGATTGTAATAATATATAGAATCAGTTTGCCGACAACGAGACCCTTGCCGTCACGCTCTTGATTTTCTCAATTAATTTCTGGGCGTTGCATCGTTATTGTGGTTTCATCGTCTCATACATGTTTGATGTTAGTGTAGAAGTTGAGAATACTGTATGGGTTGGGGTTGTTTGAAATTTGCATAAACTAAGTCTAAATATTCATCTTTAGATAAGAGAAATTTTTATTGATAATTTTGGTGGTATATTGGAGTGTGTTGTTGACTGTGAGATTCATATGTTCCCACAAAAATCAGAGCAGTGTAACTGTGATGCAATGAAAAAACGACAATTTATAAATCGTAATTATAACAATATGAATGTAAACGAAAGGTTTTTTAATTAACATTCTTTTATTGCCGCAATTGTCGATCTCTCATTTATGAAAATCGTTTATTGGGTTATTTATCGAGGTAGCTAACAAAGGAAATGCTTTATTCATTATTTTATATTTTTATTTAAATTCTTATTCAGATAATCAGATGTCTCAAGTTGGAAATAATAAAATTTTCGTGTTTCGTCATTCGTACGTTTAAATTGGCAATATTTCCGTATCATTATCTAAAGATCTTCAATAAATTGAATTTTCTCACTAACCTAAGTACATTTCAGAGCCAATCTATCTCCACTAGTGAGTTTCATCGATCCATGACACATGAATAATCTGAAGGAATTTTGATTGGAATATAAGAGAAAAACAAATAGTTGACAAACATTTTCAAAGCGAATAATGCACAGAGAGAGAGGAAGTTTTATTTGCAGATGCACAATTTACATACGTCAATACACGATTTCATTCAAGAAACAATGAACAATTAAGAGTCATTGGTGGTAAGTGAATGTGAGCATTTTGTACGTGCAGATGTTGATAATAGTCTTGATCTCTGAACCAAAGACGGTTGCGAAATGCAAACGCAGGGCAAAGGGGTTTTACTTGCGTATCTTCAACGGTTTGTGAACATAACATGAATACGAAATTGCTTCATTCTCAGAATGAAAAATGTACATGTATGATTACTGCATCATTTCAACTAGTCTGATGATCAACGATTTACAGAGAGTTTCCTTTCATAATTCGTACCTCAGCTCTGAACAGGACTTTCACGCTGATTCGTTCATTTTTCAACATTGTGCTTCAAGAAAACGAAAGAAAGTCCTTCGTGGTTCAGAATCCTTCCGAAAATTCGTGAACTGGAAAACTCTGCTGATTTGTTTGACTTTCTAATTTTATAGATTCATTCTGATGATTTCGATGATGACAAATTGTGAAACTAGAGAAAATTCAGACACGGAAATAAGAAAATGTGACATTCATGAATAAATCCCAAATTGGGAATCCTCAGTATTTCCTTAACTCTATTTCCTGCTGGAATTATTTTAAATATTCAATTCCACCACCATGTTATGAGTTCTAATCTCTCACCATTATCTACTTCATCATCCAACCTCGAGAAGGAAAAGGAAATTCATACAATCATGGTCAAGTATCCATAACAAAATCCATTCATTAACCCAACTTTTCATGTAAAACAATATAAAAAAATTGTACCTTCTGGGACGAATGATAACCACGTAGCATCACCATACCCCATAATAATAACACAAAAAGTTCATTCTTCAACGAGACAAGGGATGAATATTTATCACGACTCCATAAAAAATCTCCAGTGAACCAAAAAGAGTTTGTAAAAGTATTAAAGTAAAGATAGAGAAGATATATACGAGATTGTGCGCGCGACAAATTAACGAAAATGTCATATAATACATTTCTGCAAGAGCCTGAGCGGTCGGGTTTATATTCGCGCCCCACACACATCTCTCGTCGTCTTTTTATTCCGTACCGGATGGTCGGAGCACGAACAATTTTAATTACAATATTTCAGAGTGGCGCCTGGAGTCAGCTAGCGCACACCACACAATGTGGCAGGACTGAAATATACAGGGAGAGACGCGCGTGGCTCGGCTGCTAAGAAGCTGAAGAGGTGCCGACCTCGAAACTTGAACCATTACCACCCGCGTTCTCGCCTTCTCTTATATACCATCAAACACATGTATAACCCCATACAATATATCGTCATATATATCTACTCGCGAATTTCTCGCAGCGCCTGCGTATGTGTACGGTTTGAGTGCACATGACGTCGTCAAGTTTTCGTAGGGTCCAAGTTGTCCTATGACTGTGCGCTTGTGATCCGTGTGTTGACGCTTTTCTCGTTTGTTCTATATATGAAGATGTGCTCCAACGTGACGCCACTGAGATGCCACCGTCTTCGTATTATTATATACAAACATAGGATTTTGACGATGACGAGAACACTGTAGGCAGATTACAAGCTTCACATGTTTATACATATGACGCGATGTAAATAGAGATGAGAAGTGATGGGGACGTAAAGGGAACGACGAGTTTGTGCCTATGTATATTGCATGACAGCTTGGAATAGCGTACGGGACAGGAGCGTTAACACTTCACGTGTTATACAGATATGTCTGTATATTTGTTTGTTTGTATGACGGAAATACGCACTTTATGCACGTGAAAACATGAAAAGTGCTTGCTAGATTTCCCTGAAGATGTGTACATATATAAGCGTGAGAATTGTATATGTCCACATGAAAGGAAATAGGATTTCTTATCTATTACTATAAAAGAGCCCTGAGCTATTCGAAAATGTGTGAGGCAGAGATGAAGGGAGACATTTTTATTGCGATAACATCCTCAGCTTTCTGCACAAAGTCGTACGTTCTATTACGTATGCATAGATTCATAAATTCGTGGCTTGCGGTTAGCCAAGACCTCGCCGACGATAGAGTGGGGTCAGGTGTGAGAGAAAATATATGAATTACTGTATGTGTGCGTGTGGGTCGGTATACTTTTTAATGTCAACACTGTGCGCTCACAAATCTTGTATGTGATTTTTGTATGAGGATTTGTCAGACGAAAATTTGATACATAAATTTGAGAATTTAGATAAATGCAGAGGTGAGTGGTGTGAGATTGAAACGAAAATTGTTTGTTATTTTGAGAAGCGGATTTTATGGGGAGATTTGTTAATTTATTTTATGGTTTTAATGAAAAATTTACAATTTCTTACATTAAGTGTCAATGTAATATCCACACAGAAGACAATTCGAGCTCATAAATTCACCGTAAATTAATTATCCAACGAACGTTCATGTCAATTCATCAAATTCTAATTGACTTGATAATAAATTTGATCCAACATACCAATCTCGATTGAATCATCTAACACTTGAGTGCCATTACTATCCTTGAATGTGTAGGTCTTCTTCATGCATTCGTGTAAGTGAGTATAAATATGTACATACATCCTTGCTCCTTCATTCAAATTTCCGGCATCCTTCAACATATGTACTCTCTATGTACCCATACATAAATTGTTGTAGTTTCTCAAGCCCTCGAATTTCATCTCCAATTAAATTTGAATGCTCTGGTTGCTCGATTTGTCAGAACCATTAAAACACAGTGCCAAATATATCTATAATTATAGCGACGTTGTTTCACTAGTAATGGTGTTATTGTTGTAGATCTGATATTTAATGCATCCATTGGGACACATGAGTTGATAAGATCGATAGAATGTGCCAGGGGAAAAATCAAACCATCGTTTTGTATGAAAGAAATAAAAGTTGAAAAAAAAAATGTTTGTGCGATGTTTTCCCCTCCGGGAATTTTTATTGAACGTTCTGCCATTTCAGTTCATTCGTTGATACGCGATCGAATGATAAGTCTGGGTATTTTTCTTATGATTACTGCCAATTTGTTTCGATATCTTGTAGACGAACTCTGACACAGTCATGTCGACTTCGATCGAGAGTCATAACTGATGTTTGCAATCATAGAATATTTATTTACTAGTTTGAAAGTTAATTTATCTCTCAAAACAACTGACTTTTCGATCACAGTTCATGTGAGCACATTTCCTGTAAGTCCATGTAGGAATTCATGTTATTTGTGAATGGAAAACTAAAAAATTATATTTGAATATATATTACCTAAGTTCATGTCATCACACCTTATCGTTACGTGCTATGAGGTATCATCCCACTGTGTGCATCATGTGCATTGTTGGTAACGCTGAGTAGATCGTCAGTTATGTGATCATACAAACGATGATCTTAAATTGTTGTAGGAGAGTAAAACTCCAATGCAAAACATGTTCACGTCCTCATGAATTCTATCATGAATCATTCATTCATCCCCATATCATTGACACATAATATTCACATGTACCAACTCATTCATTCACATGATGGTCGATGGACTGATTGATTCATCTTCGTGTATATGAAAATTCCTTGGAAGTCTACCATGGATTTATAAACCGAAGCAATGTGGTTGAATCAATTTGCAACATCGCATTTCTCGAAGAACCAGAGTCGTAGTTATGGTGACAAACTGTCAGTCATGTTCTCTCCGGGAGAATTATATTGAGGGGAGTGAAATAAATCATCCCGCAATTTCTTGAAGGGTATTTCGTAGGTATGTCCACTTTGCGAACGGATACGAGGGAACATCAACACCCGCTCGCGGCCAATATTTCGCCAAGTTTCCTGCATGGAAATATTGGGATTTCCTTTCAATTTCTCTCTCATTTCCACGGGGACATTCACTGGGGTTGTGATTCTATCTATGGTGACAAAATAAACATAGAACAAGAGGATGATTCTCAAGTTGATATAAACAAATTGCATTCAGAGTTTGACAATAAGTTGCATACGAAGTAAGTTATAAACCTTTCATTTCTCTATCTGATTACCAACGATTCAATATGTTCAGGTTCATAATTCAATTTCTATTACCGTTTCTACAATCAAACTCCTGATATGACGTAGAATTCATCAAAGTGATTCATGATTTCTCGAAACAATGTTTAGAATCATGAAGAATGAAACAAAATTACATGGACATGACTAAATGTTAATAGCCAAGACATGCAAGTGCGCATTCGCTGTGTCAAAGCATTCTAAAAGTGAACTATTCACAAGAATTTCACATAGAAATAGCGAGAATTCTCTGTTCGACATGAGTTCGCATGGATTCTTCCATATATACGTATATATACATAAACATATATATTTGATGAGGTGAAACGAGCACGTATAGTTCCCGGAAATGGTTGGGCACACGATCGTCGAGGTGCGCCTGGGTGAGTTTTAAAAATGCAACACTCTGGTGCAGGTGAGGGATAAAGTGAGAAAGGAGATAGAGGATAGAGACAAAATGTGAGTAGAAAAACATGAAGCGAATGAACGAGTGAGATGGAAAAAGTGCTCGCGACAAATTCGGATTCACTGCAAGCGCTTCTTGTGTTGGTAGGATGGCATGGTTGGAGCTATAATAGTGTAGGAGCGGTTAGCTGTTATCCGTACGAGTACTTCTGTTTTTTTATTTCACTTTTTTTTTTGCTTCGTTCATTTTTTTTTCTTTTCTTTATTATCCATTCTCTATATTCTCTCACTCGATTCAGTAGAATTGCAAATACAAATCACGCTGGTTATTCAGTATAGTGTGATAGTTGAGATGAGAACGAATAAAAAAAGGTGGAAAAAGCAAAGAAGAACTGGAACGACACGGAAATATGTTAATACAACCACTACTCGTGTAAGTGGGTTGGATCATTTTTCTCGGGTGAGGAAAATTTAAAATTAACCAGGTTCGCGTCAGCAAACTAAATAATCGCCGGTTAGTTACTGAGAGAAGAAAAAACTGGGTGATGTATGTGAGAGATTCGGGGTTGTTATGAATATCGGATTAATGGTTAACGATAATTTTATTTTTATATGATGGAAAAAGTTTAGAGATCTGAAAGCTTCGGGGTTTTATGAGGAATTGAGGAGAGCATTTGATGCAAGGAAATTCTTGCTTGCATGATTGCACAGATGGGGAGAATATAAATGTTTGAAGACAAAATAATCTTGTTCAATTTTCAGATCAATGAAATTTTTAGGCAACGATCGTACTGTTTAGTTATTAGTCACGCAATTCACTGTACTTGTATAGAGAAAATTCTTCAAACGAAATGGCAATCACGTGAGAATAAATTTCGACTTGAATCACTGTCCAATTCACTATTCAACTGGTGTTCTGAAATTCATTGGAAGACTTCATGAAGAAATTCAGGAAGTCGTTGATGTTAAAGAGAGAAGAAGACGAAGAGAATTTTGTTGTATCATTCACGAATCAATCTCATTCCAAATCAATTACAGTTTCATGAGATATACCACAAAGTATTTAACCGAACAGAATGCAAAAGGGTGGAAAATGAATGCCACATTCTATATTTGTGCACATATGTGCGTTCGTGTATACAAAAATTTTCAAGATATGCTGCCCATGAACATGGAAATTTTAACGTATAGATATATGACATCCCCATTTGGAATGTCTTGATGCGGTTTTGCTTTGGTTACGTTCCCATTTCAGCTGTGCAAGTGAATGCTCAAGAGAAATTTCTCAATAACTGGCGGATCCGCGACGTGCACAACCCCAAACGTATATATCGTATATATAAATCAGCGAAACCGCATACACCAGCGGAGTCGGTTTACCCATTTGAAAGTCAAATGCAGACACGAAAGAAATTTCTGTGAATTGAACCAGTAGTTGTGGCCACTTGTCTGGCCAGTGACGCGCACGTCTTTACCCACTTCAAATAATATATATCTAAATGCAAGAACGCAAAAGTGAAAATACCTCGGTATTATACGGTGATAATTACGGTGGTTTTCATCACTATTCCGCCATATTTGTGTTCACATGAGGAGGAATATTATTCTACGTTGGAATAGATAATTTCAACTAATATTTATAGAGTTCCTAATCATGTTGAGGTCATTTGATAGACGAAAATGAGTCCACATAACATCAGAGATGGAATTCAGAACATAAAATTTCGAATATGGAAAGACGTCTTTAAATTCATGAAAATGTCGTGATAAACAGATTCAAAACGGCGTTATTTGTGACCGTAATAATCACATTAAAATTATTTTTATCATAGATTGACATATTTCATCACAGAGATCCCAAAAATTATCCAACGATTCGAGTGTCCTTATCTGATTGAGCACTCCATTAATCAGAAATATTTCAACACACTCTTTATTCAATCCAAAAACTTCGGTATTATTGCGAAACGGAATTAAAAATCAAATAAACGAATCAAAATACTTCAAGGTCCATTTGACTTCACACATGAATAGTTCGCAAAGAAGAAATATTGAATAATATTACTTTTCCTTATCTTAAAATTGCCGAGTCTCTTCAAAATCATTCACTGATGTGATTACCTTTGTGGTGAAAGGTACGCAACTCAGTAAAGTAAACTCCTTATACCTCTATCATATTTACTGTCCTGAAGGAGCTTGGATGCGATCGATATATTAAATTCAGAGCGCAATGTGTCTTCTTCAAAGGTTTTATATGAAGTGAAATTTTAATTCTCTCTCATCTACTCATGAATAAAAGCACATGTATACTGATTCACTACCGGAAGGAACGATTTCATTCTCGTATAATGCTGTCAAAGGCTTGAAACCCTGTTCAACGTACATATACAAAAAAATTTTCTAGTATTGGTGAATGAGTATCTTTTGAAACTGTTTGGAGGGTTGCTCGTCTGTATTAAGTACAGAGGTAACATAATATGTTCGAAGCCGTAAAAAATAAGAATACATATATGTATATGGATGTATGGATAATGGGAAATGTAAAACGAAAATTCGACGGGAAATCCCTGGTGGACATGGAGTGACAGCCATGACGCCATGCGATATTAATGACGTTAATGGAATTAATTACCAACATTGGATTATCTAACGAATATTCGTCGCCCATTTTTTTTTCCTGAAATGTTTGACTCAGTGGAAGAGTTTTTTAATTAAATTAATAGATTCGTTGTATGACGAATTGCATTAGTAGGAATAAAAAGGGAGGGATGTGGAAAAAAAGTCTATCACACGAAAAGTTGTTCAACGAAACGGTTGATATTTAGAATGTGAGAGAGTTCATGTGTGACGATGGAGAAGAATGGAAAAACAAAATTAGAATAATTCACTTGCACTTTAATACAGCTTTTCAGAGGATTAAAATCCTCTTCCATATTTACATATGTGTGTATGTGTGTATAGTGTGAAAAGCTTCGTCAGAGAAAATTTTGCATATTGTTTCAATCTGGTTTGTCTGTCACCTAATTCAATTATGAAAACATCCGAACTAGTTTTTTCTGTAGTTATGAATAATTCACAATATTTGGAAGCAGAATGTGTGAAAAGTCTTGGACATCAGAATTTATCACTGTTATTGTCCTTTTCGCGTACGCAGGACAATGTTCAAAGCGTCTAATGATCCAATCTATGCAGAAGAGATCTCATACCGGGGAGATATTCTTTCGTGTTCGATTAAAATGGTATTTTCTTATTCAGTGAATCAATTTAGCGAAAGTTATTGTTGAAAATATGTTGTGGAAACTGTTTGTAATTTTCTTGTTCACTTACTCATGAAGGAGGTTCGGACCAACTCAAAATGACCAGCTCTTCAGCAAATAAAAAAAGAATATTTGGAAGTTATGCTGCATTATTATGTATGAATGATCTGTGTTTCCAAACTCTCACCTATTCCAATAATTCCAATGGCACTGGTCTACAGAAAAGAAGTTTTTTCCCATCTTCAAATTTTACGCATTTTTTAGGAGAAATTAGAAAACTACGAAACACGTATAATCATTTTTTGATAAAATATTAGGATGAAACTCTTATTGTGCTTCAAATTTGAGTCATCCTTTCGAAAAAATTATGATATTAGGTAAACCCAGCAAGATTTTACGCTCCTCCCCAGTTTTATTGATACGAGCTGTTTTTGTGGATGTGAATACGATCTGAAATATAATGATACATCGTTAAAGCGGAAACGACGGACAATAGAAACATGATATTGAGCTTTTAAAAAAATCATTTGGAACATATGTATACGTGATAGCACCAAATGGAGAGCAAATCTGATTTTATGATGTTCAACTCCTTCTATCCATAATTTTTCCATTTACAGAAGAATTTTATTCAAACCAGAGTAATTTTCGGCCGAGTTATAACGATTTGAAATTATGAATTCTGTGCCCCCTTGGAGACCACGTTTTGATGCAGAATGCAAAACTTCAAATCGTTTTTTCCTCGGCCAAAAATGGTCGGAGAAAACCGTACAAAAAAGAAAATCTTCAGAAAGACGAGCATCACCCAACGCAGTTGCAAACACTGCGTTTTTCTCAGCCATTTGGGAAGTAACCGCTTGAACTCGCTGAATCAGTGTTTACACTTGCGAAGTATGGAGCTTGCCTCCTGAATGAAGGATCTTCTTCGAACAATTCGCTACGATAACACTTGTCTGCAAAAAAATTTTTTCTCCTCTTCAGTTTTTATATATGTTTTGTGAAAATTTGGATATTTCTGAATAGAATTATAGTATGAAAAATTACAAAACACGTATGATTGTTTTCAGTAGATTTTTCTCATGTAACTCTTCTTGTGTTTCAAATGCAGGTCATTCATCAAAAAATTCCATATGATATAAAATAAACCTCGTCATATGATATTGTTCTCCCTCATTTCGTGAATACAAAACCTTCATGTGGATGTAAATGTGGCCCTAAATAGATAAAACATCGTTGAAGCAAAAACGATGGATATAAAATAGATAATATTGTATCTTCAAATGAAATCATCCAGAAAAATATATACGCGATAGCTAAAAACGGATACGCATATTTGATTTTATGATGTTTAACTGCTCCTGTTCATCATATTTTCGTTCAAAGGAGGACTGTTGCAGACCAGTGTTATTCAATTCGATTGAGAAAAAAATTCCAACTAAATTCCCAATGATTACTGGAGTTTTTGTGGATCTACATCCAGTTGTGGAGTGATTCGCAATTTAGAGATCAAATGAATTCGCAGGATGATGGTTTTTGTAATGGAATTTTTACTTGAAACGTCTATTTCACCTGCATTCACCATTATTCTCTATTTTCCTACAACATTGTATATGCTCCAAACTCTAAAACCCGATTTTGTGAATATTTGTAGATAATATAAATAAATAACAAAGGATGGGAACAAAACAGAAAAACTAATCGATTTCATTTCTTCCGAACTATATAACTTCAATACCAATTTGTTATTTTATTTTTCTCCTCTTAATACGTCCCCGCAAAAGTGTAAAGCAATTTAAAATGAAGTTGACTGGCGTTGCAACGGAAACGATATACAGTCGTATTTCGAACAAGTGTCGAGAGACGAGAGATTGGATTTTCAGTAAAGCGTTCGGTGTAGCAAGAGTAAGAATACCAACACTCGATTCAGTGTGGAAAAGTAGAGAAAATCTTTTCTAAATGCAAATTCGACCGGAAGACGAAATGGTTGGCTACCTTTTTCACAGAAATCTCGCATTTATGTACTTGCATGAATGTTTGTTCATAAAACATTGTTATATATGGACGCATCTAAAAACATAGATGATGTCAGTGTGTTCGAATACGCAAAAATCCATGGCTCGTTCACTATGGCTAGGGAATTTTCAACATTTGGTCTTTACTTCTTCATCTTGTCAAGAATATTATGAACAGGACTAGCAAAATATCATCCTAAAATTTTTGTTCCACACGATTAACTTTATTGCAGTGTTACAAAGTATAAAAATAACAAACCCTAATATTCGTGGGGAATTTCTGTTTGATCCAGAAATGTTTTATGGAGAGCAATAGTTACATCAGAGAGTGATAAATTGTTGTAGGGTATAACTGGTTGAAATCGATTATGTCACGATCAATTATTTCAGATCACTTTGACGTTTCCTTTTCCCCTCAATTTTTCCACTCTAATACATCCCTATTAGTTTATAACATAGTCTGTCATATCAGAGGTGATAACGTGAAGTTTCCATGTGAGGAAGCTCGAGTTTCAACTAATGATGAAATAACTTCAATACTGAACGAGAAGATCTATTCTTCACTTCGACACCAGTAAAAAGCACCACTAACCTAGATTCAACAGAAAAATTATCACTTTCGTTAGTATGCAGTGCAACTCTTTATGTTTACCTCTCAAAAACCACTTCAATTTCTAAGTACATCTTCAAACAGATGTGAAAATGTGCTTTTCTACCATTGAATGATAAATGACAAAGATAAACTGTGAACAAATGCGCTATAGAACAGCAAGGAAAAATATATTCTTCTTAAGAAGAATTTTCAAAAGTCGTAGACTTTTTTTTCCGCTCCGCTAAGTCGCCAAATTGGGAACGAAGAGAAAAAAATTCTAACATTTTGGCTAATAAAACAGAATGAAAGAAGGAATGAAACGAAAAAAAAGTATCCGGATGGTAAAATGTCAGAGGCGATTCGAGTTTTATTAGTCTCGTTAATTTTCCTCCCTTCAGTCTTATGCCCTTACAAAAGTTTCGTCGATTTCCCGCTGAGAAGGCTTTAAGCTTTATACCAACGCCACAGGGTCTCTTGCTCTTCCATCCACCTTTCTGTCTGTCTCAACACTCACAGCTCACAACTTCATTCACATCGGCCTTGAGTGTCCTGTCGCGATTCCTCCCTGGTGCAGAATGTCAGAGTCAATTTTAATTTCTAAAGCCCACAAACAATACTGTGTATACATGTAGAATATTCAGCTTGTTGTGGCCTCCGACTTGTTGGAACAAAAACTTTCACGTTATGTCAGAGGATGGAATATAAAATGACCGGAAGAGAATTGGTGATTCCATTGTACGCAAAATCACTTCAACTCTGCTGACGCACATACAATATCTCATATTATGGTAATTCTAACAAAAAGGCAACACAAACAACATCTGAATTCGACAGAAATGGATTTTAAGATCCAGTTAACCTCAATTCCGACTTTATTGAATTAAATCTACTTTGTTAAAAGTGAAGAGACTTTACGCGAATTTTTGTGATCAACGCCTTAGCAATATTTTCAAGTTCTCAGCCTAATAATTGAATATTCGTCAGTCATTGTTTCACAGTTAATCAAAAAAGAAAATCCCAGGAAACGCCACTAACTGAAGCGGTGACTTATTGACTTAAACTTTTGTTTACCGGCTTGCCTTCTTTGTGATAAAAAAAAGAATATCGAGGCTAAACGCGTTTTAGCCCACTTTTTTTAATTAAAAATTTCTACACCAACTCGACTGTATCGTTATTCGTTGAGTTATGTCAAATTCAAAGGAAGGAAAATCCAACAGAAATAATCCTGAAAAATAATTGTACCATTTCATCTTTTTATTATTTATCCCGGGCAGTAAACGTTCATTCTTCACTCATAAAACCTTCACCAAACATCGAAAATAAAATAAACAGAAACAACAAAATAGTAATAAACTCAAATAATAATTAGCTCGTTAATTTTTTCATGGCCATATCAAATATCCCCACATTCAACTATAACAGTTAAAATTTATGTTTCCAACACGAATAAAACAGCAATGTTAAGAATTCGTACAAAATTATCGATCAATCAAACATGAATTATTATAGCAGTTCTCAAAACAGTGTGAATGTTTAATGCATAATATGATGAGAAACAATATATAATTGATTAAACACTTCTTTGAATGGATAAGAAAGAATTGTCATGAAGGAAATGTTCTGCATTTCTCCTAAACAAATTAAAATCAATGTTGTTATACTATATATATGTGATTGACGTGTACCAACTCGTGCAACGTTCACCAATGCTCTTTACAACGATCAATATCATTATTTCTTGGATATACAACGCATAGAATGAGTAAAAGAGAGAGGAAATAACTATAAATTGAATATTATATACACTTTCACAGGCCATTGCACTTATTGAAGTACAGTGCATTGACACTGTTGAAATTATACTTAGTAACCTCGTTGTTCAGCCACATAAAACCTACCCAGTTTAACCAATTTCATCAACCAATACACAATAAAATTCATCATCATAATATGTTATCTCGCCACAAAGTCTTCAATAATTTTCAAAAGGTTTCCATTATCATCGTACACTTCCGTCGTGAATCAATTGACGCCTTCATTTTTCGTATTTTATTTACTTTCTTTATTTCTTCTTTACCAATGTGATCAGAAGCTTCAACAGCAATTAAACAGAATGATGTGTCTTCACAATTTCACTCTATAAACGGTATCGACAAATAGACCACAGGCATTGATTGGGTACAAAAACTTTTTTATTTCTACGAGTCTGTCTTTGATGATGATTTATCAAAGCGAGCCCTTTCAATATGCTGATGATGAGAAATCGACGATAGTATGATATCCTTCATGTTTCCATTTTCTATTCGAACATTTTCATTCAAACTGGTAATTAATACCAGAAGAATCCTCTTAAATGCAATTCGGGATCGATCCCGCTATGCACACACGCGGTGTTGAATGGAACTTATCAGATTTCCGCTTGATGAATGGAGTAGATTAACGCAGATTCTAAAAATCCGCATTTGTTCGATAATTAAAATCCTATAATTCACATGAACAATGATAAATTATATAGAATTGTTGATATTCCCCGAATTTATGTGATAGTAAACCTGAGATAGAATTTCGTTTCAGGATTATCGAATCGATACGAGAATGGAGCACTTTGCAGAAGAGTATAATCGAATTTCAGTCACATTTACTCATAGAATAAATCAGATCTCAAATTTAAATAAATTCGTTGAAGTCAGCTTTTTATATCATTAATAGATAATTCTGCAATTCTTAGAAAATCCACATGCATTTATAATAACTTATACATGTCATTGTACACCTTAGCGATGAATTCATTAATTACAACTGACAAATTCGTAGTTAGTCATATTGGTGATTAAACAGCAAATCTAATTTCAGAACTACAATGAAAAGAATGGAAATAGTACTTTATACATTAAACATTCAACTCTAGAGAATAGAATTGCAAATTTCATTCGTTATATGTGTAATATTAAATGCATCAGTGTAATTTAATTTTGTAATTAATGATGGCGATGAGCGGAGATTAATTTGTTTCAACATTTGGACGACACTTCAGAATGACAACTAAAGTTTTAACAGCTTACATACATCGTGACACTTAAATTTATATCCAACGCTTTTACTTACGCATATAAACAAAGTTTATAGTTTTCCACTATGTATATATATTAAGTAATAGAAGGGTATACGACGTGTGTGTCTCAGATAACATCCTCACCATTCACATCGTTAATAGCCCATAGATGGCAGATGACGCTCTCGGGATGCGCACTACAATGTCAATTTTGCGATAACTTACACGTTCACCCTTGGGAGCGGTTCATGATACTTCAGAATTTGGAATAAATTTTTCATTTTTATTATTTATCCTTGAGTTATCTATTATTTATAGCAAACATTCAACACACGGATCAAAAAAAATGAACCATGGGGTTCTCTTAATGAAATACACGTGACAAAATGGAAATCAACTTGGAAAATGTCATACCAGTCATGTTGGTATTCGCGATGACAAAACGAGTTCTGATGAAGTCGAAGAATTTTTAGGGTATTGAGTTAAAAAAATGACGATGTTCGATAACTCTTCTCCCCAGTTCACAAAAATTTATGACGGAAAAATATCTTCAACAATTCAAAACAAATTCCGGATTCCTTCATGAAACATGTGATTCGTTACAATGAAATCCATAACAACAGACAAATGATCCTCAACGCAGAAATGAACTGTCCCAAGCGAGAATTGACAAGATACCAAAGTGGATATTAAATGGTTGAAAATCATCAGGATAATTCAGGTAGAATACTACAGCTGCAGAAAAAGAGATGAAAGAGAAAAAGAGTAGAAACCAATTCAACAGCTCTTAGCTTCTGATTGAACGACCGGAAATGAATTGAGCTTGTCGTGGTGAAGCTTGCAACGATGTTGAAAACCGTCGACTATTTACTATATATATTTGATCCAACCACCCTTCTGGACGTTTTTGCTACATTATACGTCTGCTCTGCCACCCTTCTTGATGAAGTGTAATTGGTCCGGAATCGGTGAAAAATCGACTACTCCAACTGATGTGTCATACGACATGTATGCTACATGCATATCCAATGGCCTTTACACATACACGTTAGATAAGATACATATATACGTACATAACTCACAAACGGATCGATACTGCAAGTTGATTGGATTTTATACGCAAATTTTCGCGTTAACTTTGCTTCGTGAAGTCCCGATCGGTGGGATAAAACATGGAAGAGGTAGAGAAATATCCGATAAATCGTCAGAGGTGATTGAGTGAAAGAATGTGAGTTACTGAGGGAGATGGAGAGAAGAAGTGAAGAGAAGTGAAAGGGATGAAAGGGGAGATTGAGAGGGTGAAGCTGGGAGGAAACGAGTTTCTCGCATCGCGAGTTCTATTTCGTTATTGATTGACAAAAAAAAGTCGGTTTCATTTTTATTTACTGTCCAATACATCGTACAACCCTTCTTATGTCAAGGATGGGGCTCAATTTTTTCTTTCTTAATTAAACTACAATTTTAACGCATGAAAAAGCTTGGTAGATTTGTGTTATTCAGTTTTTTCATCACCGGTGGAATGAATACTTCATTCAATAGAAGTCGATGGCAAATAATTTATGAAATTTAATTTACAAATGTTTCATTGTCATGAAATATACTTTGCTTATCACAAATGACGTATTTTCTTCAGAGATAAACTCTACAGCTTCGAGCAATATTATTTCTTAGAATGAATATGCAGTCATATCTCCTGATACAGTAGGTGTCAGTGATCTGTGCACGCGTGTTTGCGTTCACTCGAATCTATAGGTGAGTATTAAGAGGATTGTTGTCATCAGTGACGGATTGAGTCGTCTCAACGCTAATACGTTTGCCTGTGTGCACGTTCGAGAGTTCAACCAGTGTATTAATAGAGGCCGAAGTCGTGGAACATGATAATCCGGGATTGTCATACGTAAGCAAGGGGTGAGATGCGTTCGTATATAGTACTTATCCACTGCATATAGATATTTGTATCTCGGCAGTGGGTTATTTGAAATTTTGGTGGATTATCGTTCATATTAAATATGCGACCGACGTTCTGACTTTAAATCAGCCATGCGTAACTCTCATTTCATAACAATTGACAACTTTTTCGTATTCTAATTTGATATTTGTCAATATCGGTGTTTGATAAAGTTAAGAAATAAATTTTATGTATCGATTATACAAATAGCAATTCGCTCCAAGATATCAGTAGGATTGTTAGAAATTTCATTAGATCTTAAAGACGAATTTTATCCTGACAAAAATTTGAATTATTCAGGATGGAACATCATCGGAGAATATTTTCTCTGCTGAAATGTTATATCGAAGTATTATTAAACTCACATTTCATTTCGTTATAGATCGATTCTGTTCGTTACAAATTAATCGCGATAATGGAATTGAAAAATAACTCGCTCAATTTGACAACAAGTCATGAATAATCAGATCAGTGTTCAATTTAGCCAGAGAAATTATACCGATATTCATCTTCGAGAAGATTATTTCGGGGGAATTGTTCACGAAAATTATTCAAGTCGACTTGTTACAGTAGGAAATACTTTTGATACTCAAACCACTTGCTTGTCATATTGGAGAAAAATATTTGAAAACTTTGATGGATATTCATATCTTCTTTCCATTACCTGTCGCACAATGTCATAAGGAACCAAGATTAATTTGGGACATAAATTATTGTTCATGAATGAACATATATTTCCAATCTCTTGGATATTTTCGTCTCAATATTTTCTCGATATCTGCTCGAATTACAATTTAGGAATCCACATTCAAGTCGAGACATTGTTTCTTTTAATTACACATTTCAACATCGAACGAATAAAAATATTAATAATCAATATTCTCATTCGGTACATTTCAAAGAAAAACCAATCCAAATAATTTTCCTTCGATATCTCAACAATCTGATAAAAGAACAGTCTGAAAAGAGAAGAACGAATCTATTGGGACTCTACAATTATTTTATGCCATGAACTATATGGGGATTCAACTTTGGTATGTGAAAGATATTTTTCACTTGAATGTACATGAAATATATTTCAACTCATGTGCATGAATTTTTCTCCATACTGCACATATCCAACAATGATATTTTTACATTGAAAATAATCACGTCCAGGTTACCAATACAACACGTGTGACCAACATCAATAACGTAAATGGATAATTTTCATAATAATATGATTAAATTCCCAGAGAATATCCAATTAGTTGAAATAAATAGTAATTAGTCTGATATGAAATTACACAAACCACAAATCATTCAAACAATGAATGCTGATACCACTTTGAGGCAGACGATTATTCGCATGAATGTTCAAATTGTAAAAGCGATGAAATAAAAGAAATCCTTTTGTATTCCATCCAAATTGTATGATCGATCATTCGTGTTTGCATCATCGCATCGAATAGCCCAAGTTCATTCGAATGCATTACAAATCATTCATCATGTATTCCATCCTGAAGTGCGTTCGGGTTTGGTTATAAAACGGAATTCATGCCAAGAACGTTAGCAATAGCAATTAATATTGCAGATAATTAGAATATTTCTGATAATCACATCGAAACTAATTCAGAGATGTGAATCCATTGAGACCTTTGGTGAATTATATTCCCAGCAAATAATTTTCCATGTAACATACACAGTCACAAGAGCATTTCCCATGAATCTGTCCATTGACCCTCTCTCTATAATATACATTTGCTTTTTTTTTGTACCAAATTCAGGACATGCTCCAAATTCCTCGGCAAATATTCATGACCACACAAGGAATTCAAACATCATTTTACGTCTTCATCGCAGTTACACATCACCCTTAACTTCTTTCAGAAAATGTGGCGTGGTGAAAATTTGTATCCGACTCAATCTGAGTTTGTGTATACGAATCTACAAAGCAAAAAATCAAGAACTGATGATGAAGGAATGATCAGAAGAGAATAAAAATTCGAAACAGTGGCTGATTGACGGTGATAAGAGTCTCATGCAAGGAGTCAACCATGCAATCCCATCAACATAATCTCTCACGAACTGTGTTTCGACTGACGTAAATTCGTAGCTCCTTTCCTACTTTTACATATAAACTTGTCAGACATTTCCTGGCAGATGACAATTGCAACGTGTCCATAAATTCACGATACAATAACACAATCATATGAATGTAAATGTCTGCTTTTCAGATGACACAATTTGGCTTGTGCAGATGGCATACTCTTGAATTTCGTTCAAAAGATATAACTGTTATAAGAGATGGCTTAATAACGACATACAAGTGTGTGCCAGGTTATATACAATGGGGTTTTACGTATTTGCAATTGTACCCTCTGTACAAACTCACTTATATACTCGTCGTATACAGACGTACACAGAAACTCTTGAGTAAGTCGCCTGAAGCAAAACGTGAACGTGTTTCTTGTGTCGCGTGACATTGGGCAATATTGAAGCAATAATCTTGGTTGCTTCTTCTATGTACTCTGCACTTTTGCGTGTCCTTTTTCGACAGCCGTTCACTCTATCTCCTTTCCTTTTATATATACAAGTGTGTGTATATATTTATATATTCGTTGTATGCATATAGATAGGTTTTCTTGCGCCATACATCCGTTACGCTGATATATAAAAATTCGTGTGTATTGATACCATGTACGAGAGTTTGAAAAGCACGCGCATGACGATAGCGAACAGAAACCTCATCCGGTATCTTCATATCTATGTATGCATGCATATATTCTCGTATGTGTGCACATATGTACAAGTACATATAGACCACTTTAGTTCTCAGAAATCGATGAATAATAAAATCATAATGTTATCCTCTAGTAAGTTTCTCGCCCATGTTTGAAACGCTTTGGAAGAGAAAAGTTTATATGCTTGGAAAGTTTAGATGTATGTATGGTGGTATGTGAGAGGAGGTTGCACAAAACAAGAACCGACACGTTTAGAGTAGGGTGGCATGTATATATAATATATATATATT
>JABMBR010002953.1:0-28308 GCA_018881525.1 Meteorus sp. PSUC_FEM 10030008
ATATATATATATATAAATGAAAATGATTCACTGCTGTGAGCGAGCAATCCAATTTTGTTGCATGTGTGACGTTGAAATCTCGTATTTGAAATGTTGCATGTATTGTAGAGCTAATAAGCTTAGTTTTACTATGTGTTTATTCATTTAGTCTCTCTGTGTTTCTGTCGTTAGAAAACATTGGAAAATGGCCTCACGCAAGAAGGTGCTGCTCAAAGTAATCATCCTTGGTGATTCAGGTGTTGGAAAAACTTCACTTATGAATCAGTATGTGAATAAAAAATTCAGCAATCAGTATAAGGCAACTATCGGAGCTGACTTTTTGACTAAAGAAGTAATGGTTGATGATAGGATAGTTACCATGCAGGTATATTGGTATATTATTTGATAATTTTATACAAGTATACTAGATCCCCATTTATATTGGATCAATGTTTAAATCATGTTCTTGTTATGTGTGTTGTGAAAAGATCTGGGACACAGCGGGACAGGAAAGATTCCAATCATTGGGAGTTGCATTCTATAGAGGAGCCGACTGCTGTGTACTCGTATTTGATGTTGCAGCACCAACTTCGTTCAAGTCACTCGATTCATGGAGAGATGAATTTTTAATTCAGGCGTCACCGAGAGATCCTGATAATTTTCCGTTCGTTGTGTTGGGTAATAAAGTGGACTTCGAGAATAGAGCTGTAAGTTGATAACGAGTTCACTTTTTGGATAAAATTAATACTTCGAATCGGTATGAAGAATTGATCACTTGGACAATCCATTCAATTACTTAGAAAATAATGATAATGATTGACAATGGTATTGTGGATGAAACCAGGAGTACAACCCTTCATCAATTTATCTTACATGAGTTTACGATTCTCGTTGCATATCTGATCACTGGATTTTATAAGAATATAATAGTAACATGTTCAGGGAAGTCATCTGGATGGCGATAGTAGCCACGGGATCTGACGCAACGCTTAATCAGTCTTGTTCATCATTTTGATCTCCCGACGTTAACTTTTAAAAGCAATTATATAATTATTGTATCACCGCGATTGAAGACTCAGAATGATAATAATCACTTCACGCGTTTGTCTTCACTGATTTGCCTTCATATCTTCCCATGGACATATAATTTTCAAAAATTGTAACGAATTGTGGGCTTCGTTTAAAGGATATTGTTTACGGTCTTCATTATCCAGGTCTCTAGCAAGAGGGCGCAACAGTGGTGTCAATCCAAAAATAATATTCCTTATTTCGAAACTAGTGCAAAAGAAGCAATTAATGTGGAGCAGGCATTCCAAACGATAGCGAAGAACGCTCTGGCCCAGGACGGTGAGGTAAGGCTCTAATAATTTGAATGTTACTCCATTTTCATTCGACCGACAGAATCTCTTTACAAATTTCAATAAAATGATTTTCAGGTGGAACTTTATAATGAATTTCCTGATCAAATTAAACTCACCAATGACCAAAGAAGCAACGGAAAGGGAGATTCGTGTGCTTGCTAGGATGACAAATTTTTGAAAATTTACGAGATCCACTTTTACAAAAGTATGAATAAAATGAGGGTGAAAAGAGTAAAAATGACAACTCTGAAAATCAGAAGTATGGGAGACGCAGCTCACATTGTTAAGGTTCGTCAGAATCTCTATGCGTTTAAGGAAGAGAAGAAAAACAAATCACCGAGAAGAATTATAAATATTGTATTGATGCGACGAGACGAACGAATTGAGGAATCACAGTTTCAGCAGTGTCTTTGTTCAACTTTCTGATGTTCCTCTCATCGCAACAATACTAAGATATTAGGAAACAATAAAGAGGATATAGAGGTAAAAATGTATTGAATTTCATTATGTATGACAACAAAACAATAGGAAGGATTGGGAAACTTGTTTGTTATCTACCGAGGGATATCAGCTTTCTGGAAATAATGGAGTGCTTTTAAAACAAAATCTGTTCTCTAATCACAGAGATTTAATTTAAGATGATACTCAATCTTCACGTCAGAACAAGCTCTCGATAAGAGAAATGGGATAAATGGCTAGATGAAAAAAAATAACTGGATTTCTTATTGAATAATGGTTGGTCTTGCATTCAAAATTAAAGGTGAAACAATAATCCTATGATTTGGTGGAAAATTCCAATATGGACTAAAATACACAAATAGTAAGAGTAAATGTTTAGGTGGAATATTAAAAATCGTGATACAGAATCGTTATCGGTCGTTGCTACTGAGGTTCATAGATAGATTTATCAGATTTATTTGTTGATGATAGATATGTGCATCGAAATTTTTCTTTGTGCGTCTCGTGGCCTCCCTCGATGTATAATTTTGTTACGTGTCACGGTGACGTTATAGTTATTATTTGGTTATAATTGATGGCTTCGATAATTGATCAGTTTACAATACAAATAGATATAAAGACTATCTACGGTTCCTGGTATGCATCGTTATTCTACATCTTGCCGATCGTGGATTGCGTTTTATAGATTAAATGGTAAGAAACTATTTGGTGACATAGTTTACAGAGGAAATTCAATTGAATTGTAATTGCATATACAGACACTCACATATCGATAAATGTCATAATTTATTTAGGTAAATATCTCACTACCGACATTCGTCACCACAGATTTTATGCTTGAGTTTACCGTATACAATTTGGCTAATCTTTTATATCTACTAACATGAAAAAATCGTCGGACACTTCACCTTCTCGCTGCATTCCCTTATATGTCATTATATTCGTTGTTTCCGAATAATACTTTTGGAGTGCGATAGCAATTGAAAAAAGTACATAAAACCAGTGGAGAATAGATATTCTCATCAAAATTGTGTGCGTGGGTAGAAAGATTGAAAGTTTAAACGCCATCCGGAATCATCAACATAATATAATATTTCTTATGAGAAGAAGTCAAAAATTTGAAAACAATACAGAATAAACAAATAACAGAATGTTATAAATAAACAAATCACACAAAATAATGAAATTTGTTTAGCACGTGATATATGTTAGGGCTATATATGCACACTCATGTCGAGGCTACAAAAAATTAATTCACATGAATTGTGTTTGATAGAGGCGAATTTTTTTTATGTGAAGAATAAAGATAAAAAAAAAGGACAATTGAAAAAGTGCGGATTTCTCCTCGTCGTTCGCCTGGTGTGCATATATACCGTACACATGAAAACACATGTACATATAATATATGATAATAATCATGACGATTAAAACTATAAATATCATCGGTATAATTTTGACTATTTCATCTTGTTAATGACAGATTATTATGAATAATACTATCATGGATTGCTGCTGCTATAAAATTACCAACTGCTACCCTTAGTTCATAAGTCCGAAAAAAAAGAAATGGAAAGGAAAAATACATATATTACGATGAAAATGAAATGATACGTGATATTGTATTTATTTGCATCATTTTCCCATTGTTGATTGAGGACTATGATTGTTGTGTAACGTTGACACAGAATCATTGAGACTTTGTTCCCACCGCAAATCGGTCTCACAATAACTAAACACAAATCGTGATTCGATTTTCATACAAGAATCTGTGATTAATGCATCCTGAAGTCATTGACCCGTGCAGTGCTGTGAGAATACACAAACAAAATGTAAAGTGATGCGGAAAAATTGGCATCTCGATGGTAACCAACGGACGTGACTAGGCCCGGCAGGAAATTACTCCTAAAACGATCCATTGAAGCGTGAAAAATTGCCCTCGCCCCATTTATTCATCCCAAATCAACCAAATTGAATGTCAATTCGCGACGATAATTGTGGCCAAATGAATTTGAACAACTCCGACGATGTTATTTTACTCATTTTTCTTTTCATTTTTCAATTATGAAGTCACGCGTCTCGCAGCTATTTTGATTATGTTCAACAACTGTTGTGTAACATGATTGTTGAATGATGCCATGTATATAAAAATTCATAAATATTTTCCCATATCAATTGAAATCATTGGTGGAAAATGAAAAAAGATTCATTATGTTGTTATGACAATTAGTGAAGCACACACGTTAAAACTGCACACAAATGAGTGAGACAATTGCAATAAATGAAAGAATGAGAGATAACTCACGTTATATAATATCCAAGGACATTTGAAAAGTGACTAAATAAAATTCTATCAAATCATTTTTCTCAGTTCAATTTATCATCAATTTAAATATGAAAGACAGACTATGTTAGATAAATGACAAACATTTATGAGCAGCAAACGGGTACAATACTACAAATTGTCAATGATCAACGTTGATGCATCCATAATAAAATTATCGTGTCATGTCACAGTTTACTGCGTGCGTATGTACTCCTCATCCTCCGCTACCGATATCATATATTTACGGCAAAGCCGAGATTTTGCGAATAGATACGATTATGATGCGGTGCAATAGAATGCCAAGGTAACCTAGAGGAAACGGATGTTATTACGGGCCCTTGATGACGTATTCATTTATTGTATTTTTTTCGATCCCACCGAGGTTATAGAAAAATTATTATTTCCCGAATTCTTTTTTCCATTTACTTGTTCTCAAATACATCGCCATTCAGTTTGTACTTTCCACAATGATGTAACAAACGTAACAGAGAACAAACAAAACAATGTGCAAATGAGCACTGAGTGCTCAGTTACCATCTACGACGAAAAAAAACAGAAGTTCGTGATGAGTATTTGCTTAAATTATTGGATATTACTCACGACTTTCCCCAGTGACCTACAACGCATCAATGTATCCGGGCGGTATAACTTTATGGACCCGCATAAATTTTCCCTAAAACGTGCTTTCCAATTTACTAATACGAAAACAAAAGATAAATGTTCATAATTGAATAGATTATTATTGTGAGAGCGTCAGTCTTAATTTGGATTTGTATTTCATTCATAATGGGAACCTTGAAATCAATGTGAACATAATTCCAGGAATAGAAGTGAAATTAATACGAAGGAGGCAACAACGACGATAATAGCCGTATATTATACACTAGGTCGGATGGTACGATGATAAAGTGGATAATACTCCAAATATTCGCTGTATGAATCTCATTTCAGGCATCGTGAAGCATAGAAACGGATATTCCAAGTGGATATATATTTGCATTTACGACACATATCATGATTAAACATCATGCGCATTTTCGCAATGCATTAACTCAATCACAGACTTGAGAAGGATTTTGTTTTATTCTTATGGAAATTTACATTTGACTATAGCGAAGTTATACAATTGTTCTCTCAATTCTGATAGCTTCTGTGTACCGTATCCAAATTTATTATGAAAGTTGCATGGAAAATCCATTTATGGACCTATGCAATCGAATGACGATTGATAAGTTGTGAAATATATTATTTACAGTGACAATGGGACTATGCTGTGTGCATATCGATTTCATATCTTATATCGTTTATTTTTCACCCTGCTGAAAGTGGTCTGGGATTAATAATTGGGTCCATATAATATTTCGTTTATAATTGGTTCTGGTCAATCTCTGACGGGGGTTCTAGGTTATATGAAATCTGTATGTTCCTGAGGTGTAAGCTCCATGATTCAACTCGAACCTCGTAATTTCGGAAAGAGCAAAATGGCACAGGAATCAGAGTTACAGATCTTCAATTTCACAATGGACATCTCCTTTCAGCTGACTTGCACTTGCAACAAAAGTGGAATTTCCTTCGATATCATTACACACCTTCCTAATTTCTTCCTCTGAATTAATTAAGCTCTCTTTTATCTATTCATTTCATGTACTCTAAATTTTCATTGATATTAGCAAACATCTTTATACGTCCTCCAATTATTCAACTGAGTATACATTAAAAAAATATGCCAAGAATGAATCGGTAAATTGAAAAATGAGTTTGATAATTCAATTACTGGTATCATCTCACCATACAATCAGTATGACCGTTTAATTTTATTCTTCTAACGATGATATGATAATTATGAATGATGAAAGTTCTTCACATTCACAGTTACTTGGTCACATGACGTAATAGATTAAACGACCCGAATAATTAATGTTATTATCATTCAACGATCCTTCATGTCGATTACTTAGAACAATGCACAACCATTTTCTGTTTGTCTTAATAAAATTTGACTACACTTTTTCTTTTCTCATTTTTTTTCAAATATATTTTTTAGTATTGAGCCTGATGTAATTTCCTCTTTATAGTATAACAAAATATGACGAATGATGTTCAGATGTGAGTAAGAAAGAGAAAGACATCCGGAGAAGTTAGCGAAGCGAATTGGAACCGCTCATTAAAAAGCCGTCAGAACTTCCAACTTCTTTGAACACACGTTTTACAAGCAACTACGTCAATTTCGAAAGCCGATTATACTCGATAACTCTAATGTAAAACTGTCGATTTCACTCTAAGTGTTTATTTGTTTCAATCGTTTTACGACTGTGACACTATGTCATGTAATCTACCATTGTGCCCAATCCTTCAGAGAGGAACCAATAAATACTTTGATGCACAGGATTCCATTTTAATTGAATTCACGAACAACGTAAAAATCGGTTCAAGAAATTTAGACCTGCAATTCCATTATGATTGGGAATTTTCCTCTATAATTCCCACATAGCTCATGTAATTATTGTGAAGCCATAAAAAAAACGACTCTCTAACACGAAATGGATGAATCACTGAAGAATAAGCATAAAATATAATACCAAAAAAATTTTTATGTTATTCGAGTTTCTGAAAGCGATTAGAACAGATAGAAATGGTGATTCAAAAAGAGGGAGTAACGTCAAAAAAAAAAAAAAACTTTAGAATAGAAAAAAAAAATTCCGAGTTGATTCCAACAAGTGAAACATTGACTGAATGAATCCCCACTGTAATTCTGTTTGAAGCTTAAACAGGTGTCTTTCACACACCTTCACTCTACTCTACTACACACACGTGTCTGTTTTTTGTTGCATTTAACGCTGTGATGACTCGAATGTACAGACATTTACGAACGTATCACTCGCCACAGTACATCGTCCACAAAACAACCTGTCATTTCACCATACATCATTTTTATTGTCATAAAAAGAAGAAAAATGAAAAAAGTTTAAGGGGAACAAGCGACAATATTTAAATAGTCCATGTCACTGAATGATACGTACAATTACAAAAAATAAATATGTGCAAACACGTAAGTGTACTCCATTAAAAAGAAATACACATCCCGTGTGCTTGAATAAATTATTGTGTATGTTATTCAACAATATAATCCATAACTACACGCGGTGTACGTATTGAACAATCATGGTGTTAGAAATGATGGCATGCTGGTGTACAAAACACGAACATTGAAACCTTGTCGCGATGCGTGGATAATAGTGACCCAATTGCATTCACCAATCCAACAAACAAAGCTGGTGTTCAACGTAAATTTTTAATGTTAGACTTCAGATATACTTGGGGAAAGTGCTGGTAGATAATTTTTTGGATGTTCAGTTGAAAAGTGTCTACGAGTGAATAAAGTTCAATTTCTTACGAATAGATCCGTGATCAGTGGCATTGAACTGCAAAACAAAAACGCAACTCGGCGCGATCAGCAGAATATCACTTCATTACTTTATTTACATTTAGTTTTGTAATCTTTCTTTTAGACGGACTTTTTTCTTTCTCTGTCTATCCCGATAATATTCACAATAGTTTGCGATAATCCACGTGTCATAACTGCATGTACGCATACGTCCAAGTTATGTAATGACAAACGAGTAAGAACATTCTAAGTCTGTTCACTGGCACTGTTGGTGATAACATGACAAGGTATAAAAGAAGATTGATGACGAGTCGATTACCCTTGGAGGAATAATTGTGAGAACTGTTGAATTGCAGAAAATTTTATTTATTCATTGTTCGATACATGAATCATAACGGTTTATGATTAATGTTGAGTTGAAGTTCATCATTGAAGTAATCCTGAAGTGCAATGATGCGAAGGATACAATGTTGCTCAATTGTCAACACTCTTCTTATAATTTGTGTCATTATCGGTAAGTGGTAGTTATGTTATGTTATTTTTTAGAATGATCATTTTATTTTCATTTGTTGTTACATTTCTCGTGATCTTCGTGACACGCTCTGTTAGATATGGAATGAACATTCACGTGTATGTGTGCGATTTGAATATTGCAAGTTTACGTGTATGCTGCTGCACATAATCGGTGCCTTCCTTTATGTGCGTTTGTAGTTGATGTGTGTTCACTGTTTATCCTTGGACTTTCGTTTTCTACTCTTTCATCTTTTTTTTTTTTTAGATAAACAATGACAAAAAAAGACGGCATGAACTATTTTGAATTCTCTTTTTCAGTTTGTTGTTCACCATTCCAAGTTCGTATTTTTTAAGTTTTATTTTTCTTCTCTATATTTCCTGTCGTGAATCCTCGATGATATGTTGAATTCTCCAATGCATAATATTTTTCAAATGGGCGATGATCACACAAAGAAACTGTAGGTTTTTACACGGAGAAAAGAGTCAAGATGGAATGACCCTGATTAATTTTATTGTATCATTCGCGTTTCTGAAAGTGGCCCAGAAATGTGGAATGATTCAATTCGATCGTAATTGAATAATTTATTGTCGAATTTATGCTCAATCATTGCGAATAAATTCCACATATGGTCAACCACCAGCATATATCGAAGAAAAGAGAAAAAATAACGCGAAGTTAGTAGGCTTGGATGTTACCATGAATGCTAAATTTTTTTTCATTCATTCCGGCATAAATACTGATAGGATGGGACAAATCCAATCAAGTTTTTGAATCTACATCTCCTCATATTTCATATACCAATGCAAGACACACTTGATTACTTCTAGTCTCTATTGGGATGTGAAAAAAGATGAACACAAAATAGTGGTCGACAGCTGCGGATTTTGTTATTTCTCTATTTTTCAGTAGAGTAGGACGTATCAAATGGATCGTTCATCACTTTTCTGTTGTCAATTACTTTCACCCATCACAAATCAGATTCTATTTCTTCGTGTTTCAGTATGTGGCGATGATTGTGAAGACACGGGATGGGAAAAAGTCGAGGGCATGATGCCAGAGAATTTTTCACGCGACAATGTTCTTTACAACGGTAGCAATTCTGATGGTATTGTCAGTATATGCTTTGACAGGTACAAAAATAGCCAGTTATCTTATTTTCGTGTGCGTGTTGCATGATCATTTTTAATTACATCTGATCTTCTTGTTACATTCAATGAATTCATTCTCACGTTTCTCATAATCAACATGAATAATCTCTCGATAATATTCATTGGATATTGATGCACAGAATTCATATATGTGTTGATCAGGTGCTCGAAATTGACTTGTAATCGAAGATAAATGATGAGTTGAGATATTTATTACAGGTGTTCAAAAGCAAATTGCAGCGCTTTTTATATTGACTTTGCGCAGAGTTTGTGTGCCAATGTCGAAAAAATCAGTGATGAATTTGAGCCAGCGCTCAATTTCATTTTCTTCCATAAAATATGTCTCGAAGGTAAGAGAAACAAAAAAAACGATCAATCAAATTACCATGAGCACGAATTTCCATTGATAATGATTCTATAACTAAGGAAGCTTATCAGCCGTAATTCGTCAGTTCAATTCTTATCTAAAGTATACAATTTAGAATTCCGGAATTTTTCTCAATGCCAACTCGTTCAAATAGATTTTTCATTGAACTCAACTTTTTCGATTAGGCAAAGAACGACTAAAATATGATTTATAATATGTATCTCTCGTGGAGAGAAGAAATGGACAATACCCCATAGTATCCATAAATGATAACTACTTTTGCTGATTAATCGAAACAGTTGCAGAATCAGATGGCTGCATTGAGAAAAGACTGTGGCAAGTTCAACGTACTTTGGGTGCAATATTGATAGACACTACTGCTGCACCACTACCAGAAGTATTAACAAGGAATCAATGTTATCAACAATGCATAAAAGCAGGTGAAAACGCCAATTTTCATATTTTATTTGGAAAAGAAAACCCTGAAAAATACAAGCGGTTCGTGCTATGACCATACATTCCAACTGATTCCAGATTAATACTTTTCAGTGTGTTCAAATACACTCGTCTACAAGTTTATGAATTTTCATTTAGTTACGAAGCGAAAATATTCAAATACTCATTCTTAGATCTCACTGTGATAGAACTGAATAGAATCTGTTTCTATATTCAGGCTCAAATTGTAAATCAGCACAGTTCCGAACCAGCGCACCACTTGCTATTGGGAATGTTGAAGGAAGGTGTACCCTATTGTCAATAGAACGCGGTACGAGACCTCAATCATATAGAGCTTCTATGTACCGTGATGAATATTTGGAGACGCAGTGCCATAAGCTATGTAAATATCTCTGTTCCTCCTTTTTTACGTTCCCGGATCATCTTTAGTTTTGTTTGCATGGAACTTTCCCAATGTTGACTCAAATTTATCGCTCGTTTTTTCTTACAACAGCCGATACTGATTATTGTTCATATGCAGAATTTCGTAATATGACATTGCCATATTCGGATTTGAGGATTAATGGTCTCAATGAAAAGCAGGTAAACCATCACAGTCACTACATGAAACAGGAATAAATCTGATATTTTAATTGTTGCTATCCCTTTCCATCTCTTCATCATTGCTGCTCCCGTATATTCGTGCACGCAGTGTAGGAAAAGATGTGATGATGCACAAGATGGATTTATATGTCGCGGATTCACTGTTGATTACACCATGCGCAATATGACCAACAAAAATTCGTCTGTTTGTTTGTTACATTCAGAGGACAGCATCAGTGCAGGCGTGAGCGCATTGATGACAACAACTAACGTAATTTACAAGGAACGAGAACCATGCTTGAATCGTAAGATTTGTTGAAATGAAAATATTAATTCAACCTTTTTTTTGTAGATTTCGGTTCATTTCACATAACAAATAAAACTTATAAGACGCACGATCAAATATTTGATAGTAGATAGTGTGACGTTTGAATTTCTCCGATTCCTCTATTCTTGTAACTGCTTTTATAATCAAAGTGCAAACATAATCCATAAATCCTCTGACATCACCTCAGTGCTTCTGTCGATATTCAAATAAGCATAATATTAAAATTCATATTTGATTCTAGTCCAAGTCTTGTGTGGAAATACGAGTTTAACTATACAATTGGATACGCCAGAATCATTTCATGGTCGGGTTTATGCTAGTGGTTATAGTGAAACATGTGATGTTCAAGGAACGGGATCAAATCGGACGATTCTCCAATTGAGAATGCCCGACAAGAATGAGATAACGGAAGGAAATATTGATTGTGGTATCATCCCTGCATTCACCATTAACGAAGATAATGAGTAAGCTGCAAGTTGATTTTTTCTGTTTTTTCATCGAAATTATGGAATTGAAAGGATGATCTTTTATTCAATATGTTGCTTAACAACCACTTGTTGAATCAATTCCTCGAACTGAGTGTACTACCAGGTCATGATTCAGTCACCTAGTTACAGTAATTATATGAGACTAATACACAAGTTCGTGATGTTTTTACATAAACTTCTGTTCCATTTTACTTCTATTCCCATAGAACACGAATTGCAGTGTGGGTTACTGTTATCGTTCAATTCAATCCAATAATCCAACGACTGGGAGATCAAGCGGTACGAGTGGGCTGCACATTGGACGACAATGAAGTTCCTTTGCCAAGGAATGTAACAATTGGATCGAGTTTCAATTTTGTGAATGCAAAGTGAGTTGGCAATGTTGTTTTGGTTTGTGGTGAAACGTCGTATGAACGTATTAATTCAATGAAAAATTCGATTGTCTGATGATATTAGTGCTGGAATACCACCAATTATTGGGACAGTATTCAATACAACAGACTCACCGATGGTAACAATGAGAATACTGGATGAAGAAGGCCAAGAGATTATGTCCGCAGATTTGGGTCAACGGCTCATATTGAGAATAGAAATTATTCCATCTGACGGTTAAAATGATTGATCAATAAAATAATTAAGTTTGAAATTCTCTAATCGCTCGAAGTATATAATTCAATTATGAAATTGCAGGACCTTATGATATTGCTGCTGGACATTTGGTTGCTAGCAGTTCATCTGGTGACTCATCGATTCTATTACTCGATGAAATGGGTTGTCCTACCGATCCGAAAATATTTCCGGCCATGTTCAAAGATCCTACGGATAATCGTTCACTTATTTCAACATTTACTGCCTTCAAGTTTCCATTCAGTTATCGCGTTAAATTTAATGTGATTGTTAAGTTCTGCTTGTCCCAATGCCAACCGGTAATGTGTGATGCAATTGAATAAAACCATAATATAATTATTTTCATTCACAAATCACATTGTAATCTCAGTCATTTGTATGTGACACCGGTTATTGTAGAAATTTTACTTCGATTGGGGAGTTTTTGGAACTGATCCGTTTATGTCTATTCACAGGTAAAGTGTAGAACTGGCGCCCTGACTTTGGGGAGACATAAGCGATCTTATTCAACTGTTACACCGATAGGAATTGATACCAACTCAAGTGATACAACATTGGATGAACTTCCACTGGAATTTTCCATCATCGTAAGAGATGATGCAATTGCTGCCGATCCACTACGTGCTGCCAAAACTCCCGATACAATTCTACTTGCTGGCGAACGTACGTTCATTCAAACTGGGTTATTGTGTAATCTTACATGAAAGATCTCATGAGATTTCTTTCGGAGAACTTCAATTTTCCCTATTTTTTAGAATCAATGGAAGGTTTGCTCTGTGTTGACGCGGCATTAGCGATGGGTCTACTAATTCTCTGGTTGATTGTACAAATTGTTCTCACTGGAACGTGCATTTATGTCATTCGCCGTTATCGAAGAGTTGCAAGGAAAGCAGAAGAGGATCGCGCTGATATTCTAACAAGACATCTGTATGGAATTCATGGTGGTAATTTCGAAATTTCAAGACGTGTTCGGTGGGCCGACCACAATGGATCTTCTATAAACTAAGGAAGTTGATAATTCACGAACATGTGGAGACGAACGATCAATTGGAGCCACAGGAAAAAGAAACAGTTGCATGGGAATAGATGTTCCCAGTTGATGGTGTTCATAGTGATTTAATTTATTATACATCGTAATTTTAACTGGTACTAACTATATCTAATCAAAGCCAAAGTTGCGTGTATAGAGGTTCGATTAAAGTTTTTAGTCTTCTTTACCACAAATAACTATTTCCTTATTTATTGAAAGGGCATCAGGAGATTTATAATACGTTGAGATTTTTCTATCGATAATTGACAGGTGATGGGATTGTTGAACGTGATGAAAGTTCCAATGAACTGCTTTCCACTTGAATTCAATCAAATATCACAATTTGAGATTGCTACTTTTTATCATTCCATTGTTCTACTTCTGCCATTCCCGGAGACGCATGGTCCGAAGTTTGCCAAACTCACAGCTGAAAAATAAAACGAGTCGCAATTAAAATCAATCCACAAATATTGGGAAAGGTGTAATATTGGTGTTTATGTTGAAAGGAGAAAATAGATGTTCTACTGACGTGCTTTTGCCACACATCACAATCAAATCAATGAGTAAAATTATATATACGCATGCAGATAAAGATTTATTTTTTTCTTCACTTTTGCCACATCGTTGAGCACATCCGAGACGTCCTGGATTGCTGTAGACAACCCCATCTGTGCCACATACAGGATTGTACTCAGAGGTATTCTGGAATGCAAAATTCAATTAGACCTGACATAATGAGAGAAAGAAGTCCATGATTTGCTTAATTTTTGTCACGTGTATAAATACAGAACTATATATATTATGTTTAATTGATTTATCAATTATAATGACGATGATAAATTGTTGGACACATCTGGCACTTCGTCGATATGTGTTTGGAACAATTCGTCGAAAATTAACATTCAGTTGTAATTCTTTTATTCCTTCCTTTTCCGCTTCTCGAGTTTCCTCATGATAGCGGAATTAAAATGTCAATTATGTGTCATCAATGGTGCTATCTAAATTGCTACGTAATTTCCAACACAGATTCAGACTGTTAATGTATGAAAACTTGATTTCGGTCAATGCATATATGTACATAAATATCTCATTTCCCATGAGATATCACAGAACGCTATATAATTTTGCATCATTGATATAGGGATTGCACTTTCATCGAGAATCCGGGTCATTTATCTTGGAAACATTTGTGTTTTAGAGCTTCCGAATAACTAAAATTAAAAGTTAATGAGCAAGAAATGACAGCAATCAAACACTCGTCGAAGCGGAATATTACGAATGAATATATGAATTAATTATGAAAAAGCGGGAACACTAAAACTTTGTTTTCGACTTTATTACGGTAGTGTTTTTTTCCATTCGTTTTTCAAGGACTTACATCTTTAGAATATGTCATGAAATTTTGAGAAAATAAACAGGAAAGACGAATGACTTTCTTCCTGATGCAAATCGTGTCCATGAAGTCCACAAGTCAACAAACCAGTATTGAATGGCGTTATTGGATACCGAAAAAGGTTTCTTTGTGATCACTATAACCACATTGATCTAGCCGAAGGTTAACAAGAAGGAAGTCACCAAATTATTCAATGAGAAGAGACATTACTTCATTCGAGATATAGCAATAAACGAAGCATAACAAAAATAATGAAACATCTTGTGGAACGTGTACAGAAATCGACAGTTTGACGACTTGAGTAAATATAAGAACCGGTTTTATGATTATCATCAAGAACTATATGCGTCCGAAGCATGGGAGAGAAATGAAAATGAAAATGATGAGTCATGGTATTATACATCATATATCAGTAATTTGTTATCCTCTTGACTTGTATTTCTTTCATATCTATATCAATCTTCCCAATCAACATTACTTACTGGACAAACGTTTATGCATCTTTCCGTCGCCATCGTCGTTACTGTACCAGGAGCGGACGTGACAGGCTTTGTAATAATACGTTCGAATGTTATTGGATCTAATCGATCAGCTGGGCCATCGAAAGCGAACCCGTCAACTGTGAATATATCATTATCGAAACTCTAAAAACATAGAGAAAAAATCGGATATTAATTAACATCTTTGACTGTCAAATATTGATGGCGATACCGGGACATTAAATAGTGATTTACCTGCGGCCGTGCTACTGCAGATAGTACACAGCAGCAGAATGTGATGGCTGAAAGATCAACAAGAATGAGTGATTTGTAGTGAAGTTGACAATGTTTATACATTTTTGCAATTCATAATTAATAATGAACACTAATTACCAGTGATGTTTAATATAAATTTTCCTTGTGCCATTATAAGTCGATGAGTAAACTTATTTGAGGACAGTTGATAGTTATTAATCGAAGGAAAGAGTGCAATGAAAAATTTTTAATTCTGTCCGTAATCCGGAGATGATCAACTAACAAATGACGGCGAGTCGCTGATCCATGTTTGCTTATATAGTGTTTGCCTTGTGACACTTGCCAGGAAAGCAGTCGAGAGTGGTGTTAATCGCGCGTGTCAAGTTCATTCTGTTAAATATTCCATCTGTCGTAGATGCATATGTAAATACTTATGACCTATTCGAAATCACATTGAAATATTTTTCACATTTTCTCGTAACGGTCGGCTGTTCGATTCTTGCAATGTTCAATAATTTTATTCAAGATACCATCGATTTGTGGGAATGATTGCGCAATGAATGCTCCCTGTTCTCCTGTTCACCAAGTACGGAACGGAATAATTGATGAATATGTAACATTAGGAAAAAATTGTTTTGGAATTTTGAGTATAGCGGAGAAGGATGTTAGGAAGTATTTGACCCTGAAATGATTCGCGGGAATCCCATCGCGTTTTTGTGGTTTATTTCAATCGCAATTAAATTCACATATGAATAACATTATACAGAATTTTCATTTCAGATGCCACTAATGGAAGATGTGACGTAGGATTCTTTGAAGTGGGTGATTCATATCATTACCAGATTAATTCACCAAGTAGTACTGTAATCGTAGTTGGTCATTTTTTACTTGCATTTATTCACGTTGGAAATTCAGAACAACTTCGGACCTCAAGAAAATTATATCATCCCACAATAATCAAAGAAACTGAAATAGTAGGGGTTTTATCATCAATATAATGAAAAAAAAGGTTATGCGGAAAAACAGTTCTGGAAAAAATTGTGACACGAAAAAATTTCATCGGGAGACAATCGCGAGATGGAAAAACTTTCAATCGGAGATACTTCGTGCTAACGGGGAGATACGCAGAAGTTAACATCCGAATCTAAAACATATGGGATGTTGGTTCACTATATAATTGATGTTATAAATATTCCAAGCATGACAAATGAATTTATTCTATGATGGTAAATGAAATGAATTCGGAAACTGGCGATATTGTGATCAGAACAGAATATGGAGCTATAAACTGGAATACATATTTATCTCTTCGATTCAGCTGCAGCGAAATTTATCGGGGTCATGGTGAAGGTGAGTGACTGTGAAATCTGAAATAAAATTCAATGATACTTCTTTGTGTAAGTTTCATACGTTACATGCGAATATCGTATAACATGTCTTGAACGTCCGACATAACATGTAGATCCGATTTTGTTTCCATTTTGCATGATAAATTAACAGAATTGAGGATGGAGATAAGAAAACCGAATGCGAATGAGAAAATTAACGTTCGTAAAATAGATCACGGAAGAAATTTAAACCACAGGAAAATTACATTGCGGCCAAAGTGAAGTCTTCTGTGGAAATGGCTTGAACTCATCGTACGATAACTCGATGGAAATCCCGCGTTGTATTTCATTCTATTTGCATGTTTCGATGTTTCCCTCAACAAATCGTCACTTGAGATGGATGCGACAAGGTAGAATAAAAGTTTCCTCTTTCTATTATCAATTCCGTGCACAGTTTCTACCAAAGTCATTTTCCGCCATTTTAGTCTCAAATTCGTGAATTATTCGTGAAAATCGATGACATCCCTCATCTACAGACAAGTTTCTCTTGCAGTCAATATTTCTTACAACTATCGTACTCAAATGGAATTCAGTTCGCCAGTGAATATTATCACATCATCATTATCTTGAATGATAGATACAACTGGAAGAAATTAACTGGATAAGGGATTCATTAAAAATTTCACTGGAAAATTGCAGTAACATTTATTACTCACATAATATATATTACAAAAAATTGTCAATTTTCAACTGAACTAATAGAAAGTATTCGATTTTTGCTTAACCTTCTTCTCTCCAATCCAAGAATGTTTAATATGTCAATAAATGAAGAAATATGTGCCTTTGATGTTGTATATATTTGTCTTTCAGATTCATGAAAAGAATTGTTTCATAGATATAGACATATACGAAATCTTCCAATCGTCACATAGACGTAATTTTTGATAAATGAAATGGACGTATAATAGGGTACTATTCATTTGTGTTGTTATTTTTTCACTTTTCTATTTAAGAATTAGCATGCATTACAATTGTATTATATCACCATCTTTTCCATTGTTATATACACGCGATATTTTCCCCTTATATACATACATATAGAGATTTATAGATATATTTATATGTGTACATTTTTTATATGTATTTTCATCTCATCTATTTTTCCATTTCCTTCTCAATCTATTCTGATTTGCATTTGTAGGATATATTTAACGGACACAGTATATTTTTACTTCTCTCATATTCATTTGATCGTAAATTTTCGGAATTTTCGAAATCAACTTTTTTCAAGAAAATAGTAAGGGCCATAGGTCTAGAAGGTTTCATCGATTTGTCGAAGTTTATTCATTTTCCTAAGGCATGGAATGATCTCTTTGAATTTTCTTTATCTAGAGATTTCAACTTTCTAATGCAGGACTAGAGGAGGAAAAATATAAAAAGACAGAAATATCAATGTATGAGAGAACTAATAAACTTTGATTCATTCATTTCTGTCCATGATGGAAGAGTCACTGCAATTATTCGCCTACTATCGAATAGAGGAGGGAATTCAGTGCTGATGAATCATGATAGAAACGGTGAGATAGGATGAGAAAATAATTGCTAAAACTGACGATACACACATAACTATAACTTTCTTTCATTGAGGCAAATCGAAATGTTTTTCTATAATCTGAAAGAGTCAATCCGTCAGCAAATCACAAAACAAATTTATCTTATTCAACTCCAAAGGAACGTAGTTTTGGGAAACATATTCATCCCATTGCGTGGCAAAACTCAGAAGATTATAGCAAATATGAAATAATAAATCGAGATTGAGAAATTGTTTATAGATGTTTGATTTTAGAATTCTCATTGGAAAATCGGAATTTTTCACGTTAACGGATAGTATCTATGAGAATTATGAGCGAACGGACATCAAAATCGGTGAATTGTTTCTCGCAGTTCACTCATTTTCATATCAATACCCAGGAAAGACAATCTGTTCTCCATTCAAACTATAATGATATTTCCATTACATCGAATCTTCTTTTTCTAAGTATCGGTCATGACTTTTTTTAAATTCATATGCTACATAAGAATAACCCAACGACATTTGAAAGTTTGGGGGAATATTTGCATCATGATATTCGTGAAACTTTTTCCAAAATGATCTTATAATAAGTTTTTTTAAACATTTGTCTTTCCTATGAAAATAATTCAAAAAACTAATCGCACCAATTATTAACTTTCAATAACTCATCCCTCGACCCTTTGTATTTCGAACTGTCCAGGATGACATTATAAATCTCATTTTACCAGCACACCAAGAATTTTTCTAAGTATCCGCCAACACAAAGAAATTGAATGAATCACAAGAACCTATCAGTACATGTATAATATTCTCAGTCGAACTCTTGGACAGTTTGTCATTATAATATAATTTCATTGTACTTTTTTTCTACAAGGCCTATACACGTATACAATAGGGTGCACTATAAAATAAGCGTTGTTCCTCTTCCAGCCTATAGCAATATTTATACCAATGGAAATGTGAATAAGTTCTAATATGGATAATTGTAAGTTTTAAATTCATCCACGATGATCAATACGACCAACTGCATGATTGAAAAGGAATAGATTGCTCGGTCACTCTATCACACAGAATATTCCATCACACCACGTATACAAGAATTGCAAATCAGCGCATTACAAAGTTCGATTGATGAAGACCAAATTGGAAGCAGAGTTGACACCGTAACTTATTCAAATTACACGAGCAATATTACCATTCAATCTCAGTGGATGATCAATCGACATCGATGAATACTGACCTTACATTTTTAAATTAACTATCAGAGGAATACGTATACGTGTAGAGTTCTACACAATTATGACAATTATTGGAAGATTAGAGAGATGCGAACAATTATAGTGTGATATTATCAACGAATAACGATTTTGACGGGAATAGTCATATCCGCGTGTATATATTTGCCAATCCTTGGTGAGTAGAATGCGTTGTAACCGTAATTTTATTTCCATGTTATATATATTGAAGACAGTACTGTGAGTACTCGGGAAATGAGCAGCTTGCGTTTTGCATCCCGGAGATTATCGTTTGCGTTTTCACAGTTTTCCATTTGCTTCTCTGTTCAATCATCCAGATCTGAATTTGTGACTACAAATGAAACTTCTGAACCAGTAAGATCCTGACATAGGTTTTTGTCAGCTCTGATACTTCATTTCGAAGTAACACGGCGTGATATGAAATAGAGAACTTTCGTGCTTTCGGAGATATTGAGGAACAAAAAGACACAACAACAAGATCTGCTCCCATTGACGGATCGCCACCGTGCTCTGCGAGCAACGAACTTCCGAAAGTTTGCATGCCTGCAGAAAAATTCAGCTTCAATGTCTCTGATAAAATTGTAACAATGCAGAAAATTTGAATGTTCTTGTCATGAATAACGGGATGAGTCGCAGTTTCATAATGTTAACTCTGGAGATGAATATTGGCTTAATTTTTGAGAATATTCGAATCAAGAATGAAAATAGGACTTGATTGATCTTCTCCACATTTACTGTAGTGCTGTAGTTCTTCCCAAGAAGTTACGCCACATCAACTTCATGATTCAATGTGAATAACTTCAACATGTTCTTTGTTCATTCTCATTTCCTCCGCACTTTTCATGTTTTAGTCCCGAAGTATTTTCCACCCAAGTTTTAATACATGCAGCTTTTGGGAATGGAGAAGATCGAAATCCAACGAATATCGGTTTCATGTGAGGTTAGTTGTAATAGGATGTGAAATTCACATAAGACGACTGATATAAGTGCGTAATATATCTTCTTTGTTTGGTGATAAAATTATGAAATGCTGTCCGTAGGCTTTTTCATATACACACCGTACCAAATTTCATATCATTTTCGAATTACTGCATATTGTTTCATTGATTCCTTTCTAGTTGAAGGCAATTAAAACTTGTATTCTATAATTTTTAGAATTCAAATATATATAGTTATATATATGTGGTTGTCTAAACGTCCAGTGTTGAAGATTTCGTATTTTCCTGTTTCTGATTTTTTGTTCATCTATAGATCTGTTGACCACTTTCATAATAGAAGATAATTTCTGTTTTATTGACTACCACACTACATGGTTCCTGGAAATAAATTCAGAAAAATCTAATTATTTACTTACGAATGAAGAGCTAATGAATTATGAAAATTTCTGGTGAATGATTTACCGAAATTCCTAGTTGTGCCGGATTTCACATTAATCCTTTCATTATTATCGAAGCGATTGATATCCATTGCATTATCAACGTCATTAGCTGATGTCCATTTTTTTCCCCTTACGCCAATGAATTTCCCTCGTATTTCCCATCGTGGAATTTTCTTACCTCGTAAACCTGTGAATCCTACCAAGGTCCGCTTATCGAATTCAATTGAGTTATCACCGAATCTTGAATCTAAGAATGAGAGTGGATTAATTTTCTCGTTAGACACTATTGTCATCTGATGAAAATTGTTAACTGGTGTGGAAGTTGGTTGGGTGGATTTATCCAATTACTGCGATGGAAAACATTTGAGTCGAATGAGGTTTAAACTATGTGCTTCTCAGCATATCTATGACCAACATAGAAAGATCATCATAGACGATAATTCTTCACAATTTCCATTTAAAAGTTTCTCATCTAAATCAGATGGTTTTTGATTTTGAGAGTATCTCTGTGGACTCTCTACCATATCAACAATTCATTTTAGTAGTTTCATTCTGTTTGATGTCACAGATTCGTTCAACAAAAACTATCGATCACGAGAAAGAAAAATTTGAACGAACATTCTAGCAAATCATTCCTTCCGTGAGTTTCATCCTTGATGTTTTTATTATGAGTCTTGACTAGAAAGGGCATTTTTTTCCAAAAAATTGCGATCGGAATTCGTGTCGTCACTTCATGTTTATGCTTGCAATATTTCACTTAGGATCAGGAATTTTGTGTCTCTGTCAAGACTCACAATGCGGGAATCGATATAAGTTCTTATATCGAATTACCAAAGGAATCAGCCATCATTGATTGAGAAGAATTCGTGAAATTCTAAATACTTCCAACATAATACAAATAATAATTTACCTTGCAAAGCAACACTCCTTTCATTGCGTTTTCCTCTCATACCAACGAATCCCATACTACCGCGTTTATCCCCATCTTTTTTACCACGCATTCCTTGAAACCCCATTTGTGCTCGTTTCTCATACTCAAATGGATCAACTGAGTACTCGTTGAAGTAACTATTCATATCGTCTTTCTTCCCTCGCATTCCCTAGAAGGTTAAGTTCTAATATTAGAAGAACAGACATTTGTAATTGGTTTATTTATTCATACACGAATGTATGAATAATTCGACAAATCAGATAGACACGAACACGAAAGTCTACAACCGTGCACAGGAAGAGAATTCGTAACGTAGCACCACACAATTCTAATTAAGGACGATGGTTTATGCAACAAGTGAGATGGCAGTAAACAATGCGAGTGATGTTTCAAGTACTGTCGCTTGCAACATACAAATCTTCACATTTACCTGGAAGCCCATGACTGCACGTTTCTCCAGATTATCAAGTTCATCCAGAATATCTTGTCGGTCTGTTAAATCGTAGTAACTTGTCATTTGTTCAGGCAATTCCCATTCCTTCATAGTATCATAATCATTTTTCTTTCCACGCATACCCTGAAAGCCCATTTTCATTGCACGTTTATCAGCACCATTTTCGGGATACTGATTTACATATAATTTTTGAGGAGTCGTTCCAGGTAAATCGAGGTAATTTCGCTTCTCCAGTTCTTCGACAATCTGTGCAAAAATTTGTCACGTTAGGATTTTTCAATTCGCCAATTGAATGAAATATGTGGAAGAGGTATAAGGAAATGAAAAAAATATATGAAATAAAATTTAAACAGTGACTAACACCGGAGTGTAATTGAACGAGAGAGCAGAACATCCTCAACCGTCAGTAAATAAATACCATACTACAGTAGAAACACTTCAATCAACACTGCCAACTGACGGTGAAATACATATTTTTTTTCCAAAAATTTGCTATTGTTTGGAATGATCGGTATTTTTTTTATGGAGTAAACAAAGGTAAACTGGAATAAGAGACAACATGAACAAATGTTATAAGAATGTGCGCATACTTCCTCGAGCGATTTTTTTCCCCGCATTCCTTGAAATCCCATCATTGCACGTTTGTAGTATTCATCGTCTGCCATTGTTTTTTTGCCCCTCATCCCTTGGAATCCCATGGGGGCACGTTTCTCGTACTCGTCGTTATAAAATGCTTCGTTGAGATCAGGCGCCATGAGATCGTTTTTCTTCCCTCTCATTCCTTGGAAGCCCATGGGTGCCCGTTTTTCGAGGTCATCTTGTATGAGATCATTCTTGACATCGAGTCCACCAATGTCCTTCTTCCCCCTCATACCCTATTGAAAAATATTGAAAATAATTGGAAATATTGATGATTGGTCGCTCTCTAATTACTTTTAGATAATGTTTTGAAATACTCCACTTTGACTATTCATTCATTATTATGAGAGATTTTGATATTCATTCATGGGGTTTAAAAGAATCGATAAATTTTTAGTATCACAATTGGTCAGAATTATACGTTCGAATTTCCCTAGACAAAAATCGAATCAACTTCACGTGTTCTCAATTTGTCGACATGGATTGAATCAAACCACGGAAAGTGCGGTGAACTCCCATCACTCAATGCAGATGAATACAACGAAATCGAGCATGTCTTACCTGAAAACCCATTGGTGCTCTCTTAGAAAATTCTCCATTCTCCAAAAGCGACGTTGTATCTCTCTTTCCTCGAACACCGATAAATTTGTCTCGGAATTCTCTAGCATATCCTCCTGATTTTTCAGCCAGTGCATGTGATACTATTAAGAGAGTAGTAATCCCAACGGCACCAAGAAACATTCTGTAACAATTCAATATAATTATGAAATACAACGCGTCACCCATTTCATTCCAATGAAACACTAAAGAATAATCAAATTACGATGTAATGTGGCGACAAAATGAAATTTGTCAAATGATCAAACGTTCCTCTTTACTCTCCTTTTCTTCACTAGCTACAATACCCTATAAACAGTTAACATTTGTAATAGTGAAAAGCCACACCGAACAAAAGTAGAAGATGACTGTTCCCGTTTGCGGAAATATCAGAAAGTATACTTGTTTAATCACGAATGTATGATTGAATGTCTGCTCCATATCATTTTTCTTAGTCTTATCAGTTTCAATTGAACTGAAATCCGTAAATATTAGGCAATTTTATTCGATATGATCCATGCAGCTCCTGTGCCATGAATTAAATGTGTCATTCACTTCAATCATTAAGTCTATGATTCTCAATAAGTTATCCAATGTTCGGCTGCATGAATTTCATTTATTATATTGAATCTGTCGGATATTATTCGTAAATTCAATCAATAGGTACTAAGTCATGATCATTCATGGATGATGAAATTTTGTGAATGTTCGGAAGTTTACTTGGGATTGATGGCATTCAAGCACGAATTAGTGTCATTACATTTCGGCACGTGTTGGTTTGGGTTAAGATTGTCTTCACTGTTTCGATCTGCCAACGGCGTTCCATGCAAGATAGGAGACTTCGTTCAATATTACGCGACGGAGTAAAGTTTCACAACAACTGATTTTTCATTCATCTTTTGCCTTCTTCATTTGTTTGAACCGTTTTGAAATATACGTTGATTCAGTGTTACGATTTTCGATTGGAAAAACATAATGTCCCGACATCGATTCAATTTATGTGAGTTGATGTAGATTAACCAGCCCTTGACAAAGATTTACCATGGAACGAGTTGGCTTCCTCTGGCTTTAATAATATTTATTGATTATCATTAAACATAGAGTTTATGAAGCCGCTTCTTTTCATTGACACATGATTGAATGCAATATTGATGCATCCAATCAAAATTGGAGTTCCAGTTGCATTTGTAAAAATTATTTATTGTCTACAACCTGATTCATGTTTCTAGAATCTGAATGGACCATCAGTCCGAGTGACATCAGACTTTCATTGAGTCATTTTGCTCTGGGCTCAACAAATCAAATATTTGGTCTCTTGACCTAATTAAAAAATTGAGTTGATGATTTTTTCAAATGAAAAATAACAAATATTCAGTTGCTGACCACGAAACATGACTGATGTTAGTGCTCTTCATACGATACTTCATCGCAATGCAGATCAACTGGCGTGAGTGTATTTCTTATTGTAGGAACGTGATTCGCCTGATGAATAATAATTATGGTATGGAAAAAACCATCAGTATGAACCACGGGAATAAAAAAGAGAGGTAAATATCATCTTGTCGAGATTAAATGGGGTAAACGAGGGATGAAAAGGACACGATAATATATCATTTGAATGAGACGGCGCGTGATATTTTCGTTCTATTTCTGCAGATATTGGAATATTTCGAGCACACCTCATTCAATTCTGACAGTGTAATTTTGTTTTTATATCCTCACTCAGTCCCTTATTTATTTGTATATTTATTCGGTAATTCTATACTTGGGCGAGCACACTTTATGAAGAATTACTGCAATGTTGGATATCGTATATTGTTCAGAGGAGAAAATTGGAAGTCGAAAGATGAAAGACGTATCTAGTTGGTGAATACACCTTGATAGAACAAAGAAATATGCTCGATACATGAAAAACAGGAGAAAATGCATGACAGTATTATGCTCCACTTCACGTTGGAAGTAATCAGCTATGCAGACATAGTAATTAAAATTGTGGTTATGCATAAAGCGAAAGGAAAGAAATGCTGCATCAAGCAAAAGTAAGAGCATGAAAACTTTGCGGCTTCATCTTTGCGTTCTGCATATAAAATAGTGAATATTCTATTTCATATTTTATTCTATGTCATAAGATTGAAACTTGAAAATGAATCGTATCTGCAAATATGCTTCATGTGTTTCTTTGAACTGCACAAAAACTGCGGAATGCAGGGCATATTTGTCATTAACTATCAGTGCAACTGTGAATTATGAATGAACTTATAAATCAGAATTGGACGGAAACGTTCTCTTGACTTTCTAAATTTGTTTTTTTCTTTTCATTCGTGAAGACAATTTTTCGCAGTAGCTATTTTTCTTCCAGCGGCAAAATTCCAGATTATGTGAATTCATTATGCATTCATTATATTTGAATAGTAGAGTACACATGCACAAAATCAGAGTTCAAATTTCGATTTATTTCACATGTTTTTCTCCACTTTTCCTCTGTTTTCAAATTGTCATCGGAGAAAGCGTGTAAAGTTTTAGTTTTTCATCTCAAGAGATAAAAAAAATACTTGTGTAGAGGATGAAACTAGGGTCGCATCCCTCGAGTGCTTTTTACCACAGCGCTATTTCCCTTCTATACACTCATATGGGATCTCGGGATGTATCCAGCTACATCCAATAAAATCTCCGGACAATCACGTCTGAAAACGAATTTTTTTATTTTCTATGGAATCCGCTTACGCACATTGCCGTCGATAAACAAAATACCATACGATATAACTATATTCGCACAGTTATGCGAAACAAATCCCAATAAAAAAACAGGAAACAAATAATACCATATATACGCATTGTTACGTCTTGAACGTGATCGCTGTCGAGATTCAACGTGTGCGAAACATCGAATGCAGACAGAAAAGAAATAGTCAATAGACCTTTGGGATTTTGGTTGCGTCAATTTTCAAATACTCTTTCTTCCCCATTTATTTCACATATTTTACGACAAGGTGGAGAACGTGGTGGTCGAATTAATTCTAAAAACGTAAACAGGGAGTTCAGGGAGAATATAGCAGCAACATAGTTTTTGAATCATTTCTCCGTAATCCGAACTGAGTCCTTACAATTTATCATTATTCATGATATATATTTAATTATGATATTCTAATCGAGTATGTGAGACAGTTTATCTGATGAAGTGTCTGGATGACATTCAAGAAAATTTTCACGAATTCGAACTGAACTTAAGATCGATATCGTTCTTTGGATGTGTTGAATTAGATCACAAGTTTGATCAAGGTAATTGACTACTCTGATAATGTTTATTAAATCGGCATCTTATGTAATATAATTGTCTAATGTTGGTAGTTAATGATCACTATGTTCTATAATTACTACTCAACATCATCTCATAGTGTGAGAATAAATAACAATCGATTCCATTGATTTGAGCTTTCTTGATTAGGAATAATAGGATGAAAGCGACATCACGATAATGGCATTGCTCATAATGAAAATATCATCTTCTTCTCGAATTACACAATCTGTTGTGATTGGGATTCGTATGTTCTAACGAATAATTGTGACATTAGCTACTGAAATAGCATTTAACATTCGAATGGGATAATGAAATGAATTCAAAAGTGAGGAAAAGTCGGACATGATGAATTAGAAGAAAATTTGAAAACCAGAACGTTTGGATTGTCGCATGTTCTTCTTCTTTCATTCTTATCAACTCTGGCTACAATTTGTCTTGATTGTCGTGGAAAAAGATATTCGTAACATCACCAACTATTTTTCATCCACAATTTCCTCTATTTTTCCACGTCAATGATAAAATAACTTGTAACTGTCGTAAGAATAAATTCAATTATCCCGTCCGAAACAAATCGTCAACATCATTTGACAAATCATCCTATAAATTCTTACCCGAAGTACAAAAGACACTTCGCAGAAAATCGTGACTACTCTTTATATAAACCATAAATGAATAAATAATTGAGATGGAATGATGAGAGGGAAGAGCCAAGGGAGAGATTATAAAAGACGACTAACCTACAAACAATAATAATTAATGAATGAACATTTCTTCCTCCTTTTTTTTTCCCTGGAATACGATGCAACAGCACACGATACCGCCACACGTGTACAGCAGTCAATATAGTCTGACCAGAATTTCCATGAAATATCCGGCGTGTGTATATGGATGAAAAAATATATGGCGAGGAAGAAAGAGTACATTTGTGTGTGATGCTTATAAAACATTATCCACATATAACGAGGACTAGTAAACTGCTCATACACGTATCGAGGAAGTATTTATAAGAGTAATGTTCGTTCACTACAGACGAAGTATGAATTAGACCGTGTTCATGTGCGGCACGAGAAGAAGCGATGAAAAATGAAGAAAACATCAACGTTAATCGGAGGTGTTGCACGCTATGCAATACATACATGAAAACAAATTCTAGAGCATGAGTTTTCAAAATAATGTAAGGTTATGTAGGAGAAACGAATCGAATTGTTGATTATGCGTATAGAAAAACAACAAATACCCACCACATGTTAAGTGGTGGTTTAGAAAATATTCAATTGATTTGAATGAATCAGAAAAAAAGATTGATAATAAAAAAAAAGGTGTTGATATTGCTCATATATTTCGTTATTGATTCTTGAACTATATCGATTCAATGATGGTGAATAATCCTATCACTCGGATTTTCATATGCTGAATGTTGTTCCTTATTGTTATTTTAGTGAAAATATTGAACTGCACAGAGGAAAAATATTAGTATGGTTATTCTCTTGTACTTGCTCTATTGCTCTATCGTTTGTAAAACGACGAATTGAACAATGCAGATATTTTACCCACAATGAGAAAAAAATCGATTTTTATCATTCAAAGCTTCTAAATTTATGGGATAATTTTAATGTTGATTATAATTTATGTCATAAAAGGTGAAGTTGACTGAATCGGTGCTTCCCCCCCCCCCCCCCC
>JABMBR010002964.1:0-28293 GCA_018881525.1 Meteorus sp. PSUC_FEM 10030008
GGGGGGGGGGGGGGGGGGGGGGACCACTTCTTCACGAAACTTTGGGCTGGAACGTCAACGATAAGAGTGAGCGCGCGAGATCGTGTGCGGTCACTTCTCACCTCAGTTGGAACGGATATCCCCAAGAGAGAAACATATAAGCTCGTTAGGCAGTGAAGAGTGATACTCTAAAGTGAACTATTCATGAGTTATCCACTTTATAGTATCCCACGAACATATTCAACGACAGGAAAAATAAAAAAAGAAGAAGAATGAAGATAACAACGTTGATTGTCTCCATGGGTAGGTGTCATGATACGTAAGAACAGAATGGAAAAGAGGAAGATATTCATTCAGAAGAAATATCGCGCTACAAATAAGTAAGGCCCATGAAGTTTTTTACGGGGCATTATATACACCAAAGAGAAAAATTTATTTCCCTTCAGCACGCAAATGGAATTAACATTTAAAACAAATAAATCAACTCCTGAGTATTCATTTCGCGATCTTGCGTCAGTGATAGAACGCTACGCTCCCGTGCGATCCGTACGAAAAATATGTAAAAAATTTTTTGATTGGGCCTTAAAGTCAAACCACAACGATATCATGAAACGCGTTTATTAAATCACATACATTATGTATATTCAAAGGTGGAAAGATGAAACTCTGAAGTAGCCCATCGCCATTCTTTCAAATATGAGGAAAATCGTTGGGCCTTATTATATTATTGAGTCCCATACGTGTTACTGATGGTCATGATCGTTGAATTCGTCGAGTGTGTTATCCGTGGGAGAAGGTGTGGACGCGCTAACATTAAAGGAAACATTCCACTGCTTAGCATACATGAATGTATATAGAAAATACAAGAGGGAGAAATGGTCGCGCGGGCCGCGTGGGGCCCATATCGTGCTTTAGGGTGGGGAAAGGACCCGTACACTGGACCATGCAAAGTGGGGATCTCGTGAGGACACCGAGGACCACACGCACGCGCCGCCCACAGATACGGTATCACTTGCTACAACCAACGTGATCTGCATGCGCATGTCCTCCTTCATCACTAAAAAAATACGCATACACACATCTTAGGTAACTTTTTTGCAACCTCTTCCTCCTTCCTCTAACCATTCACATAGCCCCCTTCGTTTTAATTTTATATTATTTGTCTTATCCAGTAAAATAGCCACTCTGATTTAAGGGGTTGGTGTTATACACACTCACTATTCTGTATATACTCCAAATATATGTTTTCCCTTTGCACTTTTGTCCCTCGATACTTGCTGATAAGCATTGTTGCTCATCGTGATTCGTTGTCGCTTGCTTTTTGGTTCATCGTATTGGCAGTCACAAGCATATAAAGCAGCAGAGAACAACAGTGTGAGACGTTCGAGGATTTTGTGTAGGTGTCCACACTTGAGGGTCCAATCGATTTGTTGAGTTGAATATTTTTTGGAAATTCTTGGAACACGGTGTAGCTGTATTTGTATTTTTCCTGGTCGTTCTATTTTTTTTTGGCTCGGTGTTTCTTGTGTTTCCTTTTAAATCCAAAGCTCAAGTATTCAAGATAAAACGTTGATGCAACGCATATTACTTTGTATATTTATATATGTTTGTATATGTTTTTTTTTTCTTTATCATTTTATGTTTTTATCCTACACCTTTTTATTTTTTTCGTTGGTACCTCGCGAACGAAGATAGTCAGTGTGAAGGTCTTATTGACCGGGCTTTGGTACACGGATGAACGTGTACAACCGATGGGGCCCCGTTTACACGTTCAATCTCAAGAATGGCGCACACAAGATGTACGTAAAAGCGAGAGGGAGCAACAGTGTGAGCGCCCTCACACGTATCCGATGTAACGTCTCCATATACGATGCGAACGAAGTTGTACTTGCCGATATACGATCGCAGGGATGCTCTCACGCGCACGTTCACTTGCGTGGAAGAAGCCCACCCGCAATATCAGCCAACGTGTATACTCGCGGGCCTTAACGACTTTACGAACGAAACAGAATTTACAACGTACGACGGAAAGGACCCCGGATATTCTTGAATATAAACTATTGCTTTTACATATTTTTTGTTGTCTTTTTACTGGATTTTCTCCCCATTTACGCATTCGAAATCTTATTCGTTTTCATGGTGATTTTATTGCAACAATTCATAAATGACATTTGCAACTGTCGAATTTAATTAAGGGATGATTATTCCTGACATTTATCAAGGCAAAGAATTTTTGTTGGTTTGATTCCACAATTGGATGAATTTTTTAATTTTTTCCTCTGAAATTATAAAAAAAATTTTTGCAAAGATGAATTTTTCCCATTTGTAAATGAATTTCATTGAGTAAATAAATTTTTTCTTGATATGATCATCCTCCATTTTTTTTTCTTCCATTGTATTGAAAGATCTCAGACATTTTTCTCTCATTCTATAAATTTCTACTCAATTTGCATGTGATGAAATGACATAATTCATCTGGCGGAAATTTCGATCAACAGAAAATCGAATAATTCACCATAGACCCAATTTTACACTGGCGTAGGTGTGTAGATTATGTATAGAGAAGAGCTTTATACCTATGAAATACAAACGGGCGGACAGAATGACGGACGATGAGACGCCCCGGGCGATTTAGCCGCGAGTGGTGACTTCTGCGATACAGTGCCAACACTCACAGTTGCGCCCACGCGTTTGATCTTGTGAGCCCACCCTTCGAAAACCGCTGTATTCTTATTCAGCATGGGCCCTCCATCGCGCGCGACCGCGTCACTTCGCTACGGCTCGTATGATGGTGAATCCTCAAGTGAAAGAGCACAGGGCGAGAGATGAAACGCAAAAAAAAAATAAAATGAAAGGAAATAAAAACGACGAGAGAAAAAAAAAGTAAGAGACGAATTCTCGCCGCTTTCTCTCGTCGTTGTTGTCTCTCTAGCACGCCGCGAAGATTTTATTTATTGGCCCCTCTTGGCGTGCCCCTGTCCGTATACGTAAGGCCCACAGGCCACAGAGAAGAGCGCGCGGCACAAGACTCATACGAAAAGACATTCATGAATGTATATGTTTATATATATAGAATTCTTTCCGGATACACAACAACGCGTATATATTCGTGTCCCCATACCCACAAGCAATAGAAACAAGGGGATCAAGACTTTGCAGTGAACGTATAAGCGATCTCCATGTAATACGTTACAACTTGTGGTCGCGTTTGTATTTTCCTCCTCTTCTCCATTCCCTTCTCAATTTTTTATTCATTATTTTTTTTATTGCAGTTTAATAAAACAAGCCACAGTGTGAAAAACGTTCCGATGCGGTTTCGCTATGAATCATCGTGGATATGCACGCGACAAGTAATTCTTTTTTTTTTTTTTTCTTGAATAATATCGGTAATAAAAGAAGAAAAAAAAAGGATTCAGTGATGAACACAACTGTGATCAGTTGAAATATTAGGGGGGGAAAAAAAAATGAAGAAGTTGAAGTAGTTTTCACGGTGCTTATATTTGTGCGCGAGCACGGCAGGCAATCGACACAAAATTCACTGATGTTGATGTCGTGAAAATGTGTATATGTGTTTATATATAAGTATTTTACGAACACCCGGGATTTCTTACCTGACTCCCAAGGAACCTCGAGATAACGTTATCTTGACTGTGAATGCTTCGAGGCGTGGAAGAGCAGGTACCGGGGCTCAATAATGTCGAGATAGCGATGGCCCGATAATTTACCGAGTGATTTCGTGCGCACGGTCGTCGAGAGAATGTCAAGATTAATTAGAAAAAAAAAACGAGAATGAAGAAATAAGAGAAAGAAGGAAAAAAAAAAAATATCAAAGAATTGAAGAAAAAAAGTAAATGAATGAAGGTGGAAATAAAAAAAAAATAAAAGCGATGGATGACTCGTGTCGACTATTCTTCCCTCCACATGAATATATTTTTGGCTACAATAAAACAAAGAACATGAAATAAGTCAAGAGGCAAAAAAAAATGTGTTAGAATATAACGACGAAATTCTGTATTATCAATGTTCCAAGGTTATTGCGTTGCGTATGTATTTTATGAATTTGTGTAGACGTACACGATGAAACAAGTCATTGGACTGTGGAAAATGATTATAAAATATGATGAAGGAGATGGCAAATTGAGAAGAATAAGATGTCACATGTATTGCCATTTACCAACAGGCGGCGCCAGGATAAAATTTTTTACGCTCACTATATTCACCCTACAGGGGATTAGTGAAATTAATAAACATAAACCTTTTAACCTAACGCAGAGTCAACATCGATAAATTCGTGTTTTATATTGCAATCGTGTGGACCTTTCGTCGATGTTGGCTGGGGGCAACATCAACATGATGATTACATGTGTATGGACACGTATGTTTTTATACGCACACTGACAAAAAGGTCGTTGTGATTAAATAGCCGGAAATATGGCGAATTAGTCAATAATGCGATCTAAATATTTTTATTCATTTCATTGCTGATGCGACGTGTCATACAACAAAAATTGCAATTTCCGTTGTTATTTTAATTGTTTTACATTAACTTGGTATGAATTGTTGTATTTTTCCATCCATTTTTTCCTTGCAGGACCTCTTCATGTATTTTAATTTCAAACATTTATTTAGAATACTGCGAAAGAATTTTTGATTTGATATTTCATCAAAGGTGTAGACAACGAACTTAAAAATAAAGACGTAATTATTAATAATTCATCCCATGGTAGAGTGCGCCTTAATATATTGCTCAATGTCCATTACATAATTCCCAAATAAAAATAGTCTTTGTAAAAAATCCGTGAAGAATAAATCAACAATCATCAACAACATAATGTGACATTAAATCACAAAATTTACGTATCACACGTCGACAGGCCAATTTGGATGCCGATGAGTAGATATTAACTGTAAATATTACGACGGTCTCTGAGATTTTCCGGTGATCCTAAAACTGAGCAGCTCACTATAGAGCGGGTTATACATCGTGCGTGCGCCTGTCGTGACGACGCGCGGTGTACCAATATGGTAATAATGTGACATGGTTGTCGGTCGCGCGTCGTCGGCTCTCACCGGGAGGGCTGATCTCACGGTGAGGTTCATCTGAAGGAGGCCCCCTGTGAAGCCACACACGGGCCAAAGTCGCGGGCTCCCTCCTGGCACGCGGCACACCCCCGTGCCGTGGACACGACAACGCGCCTGAATTTTTAAAGTAGACGTGGAATCTCCTACACCCTCCTCTTCTTCATCTTTATCCTTTCCCCATTCTTTATTTTTTTTTTCTTTCTGTATATATTTTTTACCTCATCATTTTAGTATATATATCCATTTCGCTTACGCTCGTGTGTTCCTACTGAAAAGATGACCAGTCACCACCTTGCCATATATACCTGAATATCGATGAGGCATATCGCAGCCGCCACACGCACACTCTCACGTTTTATGTACTATGTATTGAAGAATGTATTTGTTTGGATGTGTACGCACTTCGTCTACCCTTACTGTTTCTTCATCATGCACATTTGTGTCTGTGTGTTCAACTCTTGAGGAATCCTCCGTCACAAAACGTATGGCGGCAACATAACGTCATGAAGAGACAGGGATATTCCGCTGGTCATCGCGCATTTCGATATTTCTATATTGTCATTCTCAATAGGGATCTATAGTACTCGTTCGGAATCATCAAAGACACTATTCAACATGTTGGATTATATCAATGGACTTTTTATTCTTTGAAAGTATTTGAAACAATTGTGATGAGGTTCTAATGGTGATTGGTACAATTTGAAACAATTTTTTTACCACTGATTTCTGTGGTTGGGGATTTGCATTGGTTTAGATACAAGGGGATGATCATGATTTGTGTTGATGGATTCTTCAGTTTAATTGGTTGGTCTATGAAGTTGATTTTAATCTGACATTCATCAATTCCAACTCAATCATAATTATATGGTTGAAGAGATTAATTAATTTTGATTGGTTGTTGTTCAATCTCTTCGAGAGGACAATCTCACTGATGAAGCACGTGAAATTTGCTAATAAGAGGAATAGACGAAGCAACGAACCGGAAGGAGAATAATCTTTCGATTTCCAAGTATATAAATAAACGTTTGAAAAATGTACGCAAAGGTTTAGTCACAGGTAATAAGTTCCCTGACAATGTGTACGTAGAACAAAAATCCACAAGGTTTGGCAATATTTGCTCGCTTGAGAAAAAAAAATGAACAGTAGAAATGACGAAGGTGCAAGACCAGTCCTGGTTGTTTCAAGTTAGCGGTTTTCGTTTGGACCTTATCATCTCTGATGATCTCCAATATCCAAACCAAGTTTGTGCAGCTCGCGCCATAGATAAGTTCACTGGAAACCAGAATGAATTATGAGGAAACATCTGAAAGCTCCACTAACACCAATAACAAACAAAAATATTGGAAGGAAAAATATTCCAAGAAATAACAAGATAATGAACGAAGATGAACGACTGAATCCAATTTAATAGACAAAATTGCCACCAGTTAACGTCCGATCACTCTTCAATGATAATTCCTGAAGGGAGCAATTCCTCGGGTTTAGAATTTCCCTATGTGCATAATCATTAGAAAAAGATCAGCAACAATCATTCACCAATACAAAATCCGAACAATTTACACATCGATCATCAAAACCATTTCCACATCTCCAATGCTGCAAACAACATTGATAGATCAATGTGATAATTGTGAGGATTGAATGAAGTCATGTTCCAATGCTGAGTATGCACAGATACATCAGTGATGAATCCATTAGCTGTAAGAACAGATTGAGTAATAAACCAACTGGGAGGTAAAGAGTTCTTCTTTTCCACAGTAACGTCAGAGAGTCCAGCAGTTGGTTGGTTGTTCCACTCTTCATGTGTATATCTGTATATCGTGGCTACTTTGGTACGATGCGTCTCGCGCGAAAGGTGGATGTTGTCGCTTCCCTTTTCCCCTACCTCGTTCATCCACCGGGCCCGCATTCCCGTACAAGATGTCGCGCCGATAAAGTCCCCATGGGCCTTATGTCCCCTCTTACCCATGAAACTCGCGCCTCAATCCCACTTCATATACTCCACCTTCTCTTCACCTACCGACTACGAGCAATTCATTTAAACATTCCCCAAGGTGGTCGCACGACAAATTACTCCCCAAACCCTCACGCGACATCGCTCCAATCCCGAGACTCACTGGGCCTTACGCACTGGATTTTTTATCTCCATTTGAGAATCTTTGAGGTTGATATAGGCAGCAGCCAACGACATGTCTTTCCCTCTTTCACTAATTTTGTATTCTTTTGCTCGACTTTTTTCATATCTATTTTCATCTGTTGAATTTTAGCGACAATAAATATTATTTGACGGGAGTTTCAATTTATATCATGGTGGGCCTTGTTATTTTCCACTGTTTTTCATCGTTTGTATGTCTGAACGACAATTAAAAGACACCAAAAAATTTTTATGTCCGTTGTTGTACGATCGTAATCATCAGATGGAAGTTCGTGGAGCATTTTGGACCTGATCGATATCAAATCACAAAAGAAAAGAAAGAAAACGAATGAAACTTTGTGACTCAGGATTTTTTTTTCGCACCCTCCTTGCGGTCACATTCATGTACAGACAGAAGGCTTTACGCGCAGGTTTTTTTTCTTCTCTCTTTTTGGGACTTATAGAATCGACAGGAGACGGACAGCTTCCGGAATAGCGTTGAGATATATCGATCAAGATTATTCCTATCCGGGGTTTGGTGTCCCATCGTGGGCTCGCGACACTCCCGAATTGTGTCTTGAATAGAGAAATACCTTTTTTCTCTCGTTTTCCCTCGTCTTTTATTTTTTTTTCTTCTGTTTCTTCTTCTTTTTTGGGAATTAGTCAATGGAATTTAAGGCCCATGAAACTAATTGAGCCTAGACTTGTTATCTTTATTATACAATTTCTTAACACCTCTCAACTATCTCGACAAATTGACCACCCACTTCTGTGGGAACCGAATTTTTTTCAAGGATGACACATAAACATGGCGATTGGAGAAAAAAAACCTTTCTCCACCTGATCGTTTCAACATGGAGAACTGCATCACACGAATTGAATATCAAAAAATTTATAATACGCAAGCAAAATATTCTCAAGACAAATGCATGGCATATTCAATCTATGCCTTGAGGCAACACAAGTTTGTCGCAGCGCATATGTGTCGGACCCTGTTATTACTTCCATCTATAAACACAATAAGGCCCCATGCATACAAGAAACCCGACCGACTGGGTGTTGGAATCAGAATAAAAAATGGCAAATAAATACCCAGACATGCAACGACACGAAGACATCAAAAGTCCTGGATCAACAACACCACAAAATAATTCATTGGCAACCAAAATTTCAATTGTTTCCAATGATTTGTATTCTTGGTGATGAACAAACTTTGTATAATTCAACGACATATCCAAGATAGAATCAGTTAAAGTCACATTAAATCCAAACCCATAATACACGACAAACCGATCATTTAAAATCTCTTGGAAGTGTTTCAAGTGAATGTAATTCAACCGAAAAAAAACCTCCCTCAACGATATTCACGATATGACAATAGACACGATAGTGGCACAGAGTTCATGCATATACAGTTGGTGGACGGTGATTTTTGATGGTGGTGGTGGTGAAAAAAAGGGTCGCCCACGCATGCACGTAGGATAATTGCACGCGTGATATTCTTCCTCTTCGCATATACATATTTACAGATACACACATACAGACATATACATTATCACATACTTTGAGAAAGGGGCATCATCTGCATGCGGGAGAGACGTTGCGTCTTGCGGGAGGAGGATGCCAAGTCCGTAGAGGTCAGAGGTGAGTTCCATACTCGACGAGGCAGACGCGACGCCCACCAAGCGACACCCACGCGAAAAAGCGCATCTCCTCCTCATCTTGTCTTCTTCTATATCGTTTTCTTCATCATCAACTCCTCTTTATTTTATATATACACCATATTCTTTGCCCTCTTCCCTTTGAGCTTCATCGTATAGGTCCCATGTGTTCACTTTGCTAAAGGTCTCGCTCGCACTCGCTTATTCTTTCGCTTGTGATGCTGATACATGCCGCACCCTTTCACGGCACTCTTCGAGATCCTCTTCTAGGTCGGGAGATTATTAATAATGGCTCTAGGGCGTACGTGTGGGCACGGTGTTCATATATATGTGCTCGTCTCGGGAAAAGTTGGATTCCCTCGCGCTTTGCACTTACCAATATTCTATGTATATTTATATACTCAATGATGATGATGACCTTTGACGATCCGCTACAGCGATGAGTACGACTCGACATTCGCTCGATATATAAAACTTAATATTTCCAATGGATATGAATATAAAGGTATGATGCACCTGAGAATGTAAGTTTAACAATTGTGATTAGTATAGGAGACAAATATTTGTCTCATTTCTGATGTGATTTAATTTTTTCAGGTCAATCTGGGAAATTTGTTGGTGTTTTATTCGTATTGGTGTAAGTAATGTGGTCGATCTTGAATTGTTCTTTACAGATCGTGACTGATTTTCATATTCATGAACTAATGTATTTCGTTTTTAGTTGGAATCTTGGACCAGGTGCTAGAAGCATCTGATTGTCATCTGGGTATGATCACCAGGTAATTCTCGTCAACGAGATTCTCCTAATATAGCTCCTGTGATAAGTTTACTTGTATTGTGTATGTATGATTATCATATGTAGCTTACGGTAATTTTGGAGGGGAAAAGAGAAAGAGAACAGAGAACGAACAAGTGCTCAGTGACATTGAGCCGTTGATTCTCTGTTAGACACGATTGACATTATCCCAAAAGAGGATTTTGCAGTCGTTCTAGTTCTTGTTCGTTTTCTCTTTGTCTTTTTTATGATGGTGTCCACTTGCTTTTTTTTTGTTTTTCATCGTTGGGATATACTGGAGATACTTGTGGATCAGTTGAGACAAAGTGGAATGGATTGGTGGAGACATGAGAATGTCACAGAGCTACAGTTTCATCAGTTTAATTATTTATAGGATATAATCAAGGATCATTTTTCTGTCTTATGAAATGTCCTGTGTAGCAGCATGTTATGAATCTCCAAAAGTTGCCATGTTGATTGACAATTAAAAATGATCCACCGTTGCAGTGATAGACATTCAGTGTCGTGATGGTCAATATTAAAATTTTGGTTTGCATTGAAATTAGAAATTTATGCCATGTGCCATGTGCGAAAATAAATTTTGAAACAGACTTCTTCATCCTTTTTCTTTTTGTGTATCCTGTTTTACGTTAATTCATGAATTTAATTCAATAATCTGCGAATGTCCAGCTGGATATAAAAGACTCTCCTACAGCTGCTGACATTCATTCATACATATGAATATAAATATGTATTTTATTAAATGTTGTAGGCGTGAATAATTTAATGACATTATGATATACCGCGAAATACATAGTAGAATATCGAAATTGAGACATTGAAAACATGTCTTGGATATAAGTGGTGATGGGTATTCACTATTAAAGGTATATTCTTTCAATGAAGAATCAGAATAGAATGAAAAGAAAAAAAGAAATGTAAAAAAGAAGAATGTTTCGGATCGCGCGGAGAGGCAACAGCGCGAAGATGAGAAAAAGAGTCGACACACACAGGTGAAGAGAGAAAAATAAAGTAGAATGAGACAAGTAAGAGGGAGCGAGTGTGATGGATGTGGGCGAGCGAGATATAAAAAGAAAAGTGAAGAAGAGGGATAGCAAGGTGAGAGTAGGACCTCAGAAAAAGGATTACACCAGTAAGCTGGGACTAACTGGCGGCCTGACGTCATAATCTTGAGAAATATTCGGCTGTCCACCCGGTACTACATTTTTTGTTCTGTTGTCGTTTATTGTTGTAACGAGAAATTAATTTTCTTCAACAAAACTCTTACATATATATCAGCTGATGTATCTCCGACATCATCAGTGTCACAGTGTTTGATTAATGTTCAAAGACTTTTTACCATGACTAAATACATTTTATTTTGTATACACTGCCCTTTAAATGATAAACTAATGGGGTAGATTATGAAACTCACAGAGTAGATGATGACATGCGGGTGGATGAGGTGATATAAAAAGGAGAAATGAAGAAATAGAAGATGGACAAGAGAATCAGGGGAGTATGATGAAAAAGTAGAAGGAGACGAAGTAAAAGATCCTTTTTGGACGATCACCAAGATTTTCGAATCGATCAATTAGTATCGTGTGGGAACCGTCGCTGACCAGTTCGTTCATCCGAAAGACGTCTCGACGATCGGTACCAGATCCCAGATCTCTCCGCAAACCTGTAATCCCCCATGGAATCCTTATATCCCTTCTTCATCATTCCCCTCTGCCAGTCTAGTCGTTCTCTTTTCCTCTATGTATGTTAACCCCATTTGCTTTCTATCCTCTTTGTTCAGTCGATGGAGTATCATGAATTTCTGGCGGTGAGGTGTGTGTGCATGAGGCGAGAATGAGGCCACGAATTCCCACCATGTCACCCACAACGCACAGGATCTCTTTGGCATCGCCTCACCAGGCCTGTCAGGCTTTTGATTTTGATCTCGATAAGAGGACGTTACGATGATTTCAGGGCTTTTGAATGTTATAAGAAGCGACCGTTATTGGTGATGACTGCACTTCCGGTTGTAGATCACGACGATTTGATGCATTCTTACATGGATTTTCGTTGTTTTAGAATGTTTCGTTTCTTTTTTTCTTCTCTCTATCAGAGGCGGGAAGTTTGGTAGGATTTGCTGAAAGATAAAATGAGGTTTAGGGTTTTGTTTTCAGATAAAACTGTGTTACGATTGTCTAACTGATTTGGATTAGATATTGTAAGAGGGTGAATGAACAAATTCAGGTATTGATAAGAGGAATATCACTAATTGGGACATGGACTGATTTTTGTGTTGTGAGAGTTGAAATTATCTACGTATGAGGAAATTTATGGTGAATAGAGAAAAAAAAGGAGCTGAAAGCCATCTTATTCACCAGAAAATTCCGAAAATTCCCAGTGAATCACCACATTCCTCACTCACAATAGCAACAAACTCAATGTTCAAAACGTAAATATTGGACGATTAATTCACAATTGTCGAAGATAAAATAGCGACACAAGGACCACCAAATGTGTTGCCTGCTCTATTGGACTATTCAACGAGAGCAAAAGCAACAGGGCTGTTTTGTTCAGAGCTAAGTTGGCGTCGGCGGGAACACATATAGAAAGAGCAGAATATTGCAAAGAAGAAGTAGAAGAAGAAAAAGATGAGGAAGACGATGCTGGTGGAAAAGGATGAGCAACGAAGATGAATGTGACGGGTTCCAAAAGAGAGCAATTTGTGTCTGTGTATGTGTGTCGTCCCAATGCAGCTCTGACTAACGTCACACAGCGGGGTGGTCCTTCGTCACTTTGGTGCTCATGCCATTGCTTTCGGCGCAAATATCCCGGAAGATTGCATTCTGGTACCTTTAGCCATTTTATATCCTCAACGTTCTTTCTTCGTTTTTCTTTTTCATATTCAACAGCTCAGTCACGTATTAGATCACAGCTAAACATCACAATCTTCTCCTTTCATTCGTTCCTCTTTAATTTTTCTACTGAGTGGAAAGGACTAGCCAACCAGAATGAATACAAAAAAACCATCTTCAAAGCTTAGGAAAAAATTAATTACCAACAAAAGAAAACAGCTGGAAAATATGTGACTGATCGTTTGTTTAATTGTTAGGAAAAACATCTTTTATTCTGGAATATGTTTAGTTGTAGGTATAACAAACAAGCAGAAAGATTGAGAGGGAGCTGAGACGAGTCACGTGAGAGTGGACAGTATTCACAAATCCGTGTTCACTCAAGGAAGGACAAGACCTCGTAAACCAGAAGATTAGAATCTGAGGACCCAGGCCCACCCACTGACTCTCTCTCACGCGCGCGCGCGCGCTTTCGTTGTCTGTCCGACTTTTCGACTGCATGATGGCGACAATTAACCGTAAAATGTTCTGAGTATATTTATATCCATCTGTCCATCTTACTTCATCGCGTCACATTTATGTTGAGTATAACCAGATGAAACATTTCACCCAATATGAATTTCGTACAGTCGTCAACGAATGTCCAGCTATAATTTTTCGAAGTGGTTGGATGTTTAATAAATTCGTTATAGATAAATGATTGCGAATGAATTTCCATTCTCAAAGCGTTGCCTAAAATCATGTTCACTGAACAAGAGTCGTATCAAACAAATATCCCCAAACATGAGGAAACATTTGTAACGATACAGATGTTGAAGATTTTCCTTTCTAAATATTCATCACAGCTCCAATGTCCTCCATTGAATCCATCCACTCTATAAAAACCCATATGACGACTTGAAAATACTTTGGATGAAAAGTGGCCAGACAAAGTGACTGAATTCAAAGGGTCATGTGTTCTTGAGTAGAGAAAAAAGAACTGAAATGAAAAATAAAATATGAAAATAACAAGTGAAGTATGGTATATGAAAGCAAGATGAAGAGAAGCATGTGGAATGAAAGAAGTTTTATAGAAATAGCGGTGAGAAAGACAGATAGAGGTACTTAGTGCACAATGCGGCAACATAAGTTCCATAAGAACTTGCAAGAGAGTCGGAAAAGAGGGGTTTATAGTTGTTAATAATGCATTATAAATATAGGCACGCACGCACGAGGCCCCACAACACAAGGGACGCGTGCTTGGCATAGCTTGTCTTGGGGTCTCGTGCTGTGTCCCCACAGAAGAGAACGTGGGCCTACAAGTAAAGAAGGGGAAGAGAGTGAGATCGCGAGTATGCGCCAGGATGGGACAGGACAACAATCACATTCATCGAGGATAGGACTCCACAATGCTAATCATAAAGATGCCGCCTATTATGGCGTTCACGATTCAAGATGCTTCAACTGGAATGGAGATGAGCTTTAGACTTTGTTTCTTTACCTTCCATCCTACTTCACCCTCAATACTCTGCCGCTTGTTCTTACCAGCCATGTGCTCACGTGTATCGAGCGACGTTACAAAAAAGACGCGAGCAGTTTATTCATTTGTGTCTGAAAAGGCGTCATGAATTTTATTTCAGATCTTCAGAGATGTGAAACCTGCCGCCATCATATTCAAATTATCTCATTGGGTTATTTTTCATTTGTACGTCATCAACATCTGTAGCAAAGTTTGATGTTGATGAGGAAAATATGGGAGAATATTCTTTGTGTTGTGGGTGTGAAGAGGGATAGATGTTCCATCAGTTTGGGTTCATTGTCGAAAGGTTTATCATCTTGGTAGGCGTCATCAGTGCTTGTGATGTTCATTGGCGAGTTATGAGGGTGGTGATGCCCCCGTAATTGTCCTCATTATAATTCAATTGCGTTTGAAATTTACATCTCACTCAATCCGCAAATTCACATAGAGCACAAACATTTGACTTTTGCTTCTGGAATACGACACCTTTATCCACATTGATACCTGTCAAGTGGTTGATACTCTTTTGTTCTGAATTTTCCAGGCACTTTTGAAATACCCATGTGTCGTCTTTGTGAATTCACTTCACCTAATATTGGGACAAAATTGTGGTAAAAGAAAACGTGAAATGGAGAGACCCCCTGTGGACATGGCGCACACGGTAGCTTTTAGAAGTGTCCCTATTCAAAGACCACCATGACCATTTTCTCCCTCTCCAATTCCTATGGAAAAAAGATTTATCCTTTTCTTTCTTTTTTTTTTTTGGTAGGAACAACAAAACACAAAATAGTAAGAACAAGATGAAGCAGAGAGATGAGTATTTTTCAACTTACCTTGGGACCTGCTGGTCCTTCTTTTGTCTATCATTTTGCCTTGTTTCCAATTGTCATTCTTCCAAAAATATTCCAAACCATTCTTTATTCTGTCTTTTTTTTTCCAACGTTATCCATGTTTAAACAAGACGACATTCACCAATATTTTACTATTTTCGTATTTCTTGGCGGCTTTTTACATAGACAAGTGAAGCGCGGGAAAGAAATTCGTAAAATAATTTACCTACCGGTGTTATTTCTTCACTATTGTCAAATGCCCGTCGAGGCGGACCCGTGTCAGGCGCCAACTTGCGTATGAATGTATCCATAAGATCTGAAGAAAGAAGAGAATAAAAAAAAAAGTATCATTGGCATGGGGTCTCTCGACTGCGACTAAAGTATAGAAGAAAAAAGAAGAGATGATCTCACAGAGGACTAGTTTTTCTTTGTCAAAAATTTGAGCCGGTCGTCGGTTTTATTGCCGTTTCAAGTGGAATATCCTCAGGTGTTGATTCTAGTTACAAGACTACTGCTGGGCTTATACTTGCTCGATTGCTCAGAGTTATTACGATGAATTGTGGTTGTTGGTCGTTCAGTCTCATGTCAATAAGACGCAGAAAATCTGTCGATGCATCTGCGGTTGGTTATTTAGTTCTTTCAGCAATTTTCGAAATAACACTTCATCGTAATATCGAATTTTGCTGTAGAATTATCACAATCGACCAAAGGTTCATCTAAATTCACTTTTCTTCCTACCCTTTGCTCCATCTGTGCAACAGCGTTCGTCTATAACCACCAATATCGCAATGTTTTTCAGTGTCTTAAAAATGCGCGGGCGATTTTTAAGGATACAAAGCGCTGTCACTCATTTTTTGGCCTGCCAATGTGTCTAGCTGTAACCATCTATTAACCCTCTTCTCTTTTTAATTGCTAAATTGACGGCAATTTTATAGGAATGGGAATTGGAGAAGCGTTATAGTCGTAAACGCGTTTAACGTTGTAAGAATTACGTGGGATTTATTGTGTTATAGTTGGATATAAAGTGAAATACATAAAGAAAGGCGCCAACAGTGAAGAAGCTGAGAATGTGAGATATTCATCTGGAATATCGCTCATTGGATAAATTCCAACAGGAACACCTTCTTGTTCATGGTAAAGTATACTTTGGCTCAATTTCTTGATCAAAATACAGTTCTAAGAAAACACCAATTAAACTATTCAATATAGTTTGGGTCTCACCGCATTTAAACGTTAAGAAGTTGAAAGAGTTTCCATTAATTTCAGAATTGAAAACTGGCTTTACGCAGCGTGCGTTCTGAACTTTTGTGGATTCTTTTATACTATATCTGTATACTTGCGGAGGCAACAAAGAGAAACGAATTGATACTGAGAGTAATTCTTTATCCTCTCCCTCCCCTAATCCCTGGAAATAGCCAATAATTATAGACGTGATCGTAGCGCGGATCCACCAAGAAGGAGTAATAGTCTCTCGATAAATCTCCGAAAGGAAACCACGGGAGATCAGTAACATATATTATATGTTTATGTATAGAGAATTGGAAAGGAGTTTGAAGAGTTGGCAAAAATATTTGTGGATAAATGGACCGGGTGAAATGAAGTCTGATGACACCTCAACACTGGTTACATTTCATGGGGAACAACCGCATGAAGACGGGTTTTTTGTCTGATATTTACATTTTTTATTATTTTCTTTTTAGGGACAGGAATGAAGGAGTGAATGTTGGAATGAGATGGTAAATTGAAATGACCAAAAACTGGAAGTGCTCCCGAGATGACCCCCTTTCTGGAAACCAAGTCGGCTTCATTCTCAAGGGTCGTAACTGCTGGTCCTCCCCTGTGTTTACGACCTAGCGGGAGCATTGGGCTCATTTTTCTATCTAGTTTATTATTACTGTTTATATTCCTTCAGGTGATAAAAGTTCAGATGTCAGAGTGAAGTACTAAAATCAGATTCTTTTTCTTGTAAAATTTCGTTTAGGTGTTTGTACAGAATTTGGCTCTATTTTCATTAATGAACATTTAATATCATCAATGAAATTGTAGTAATGAAACATAAACACAATGAGAAGAATTTCGTCATCAGAAATATTTAATTTCAAGTAGTTGACAATGCGAATGATATCAACTCGTGTTCCCCTTCACTGTGAGTGTCACACCAGAATCTTTTTTGTTTTCGAAGGATGAAAACAAAAATTTAACCTTCCTCGAGAAGTTCGTGGTTTAATGTTGGTGACACCCTACATCTCCAAGTGTGGTAATACGAAACCCAGAGCCAATAATCCATATAATACGCGTAATCTGAAGAGAGTAAAGAGATTGTGACACTATTGGAGACAATGGGGGCTTGATCGTATGTGCTACACACATAAAATATTGTCACGTGTTGACCAATGATATTCTGTGTATTATATTATGTGCTTGTGTATGTATGCACATGTATATAGTGAGGCTCCATTACCTGTGAGCGAGTTAGGCTGACCGTTGACCATGTGAAGTCCCATCTCCGGTTACATTGTCGTAAAGTTCACCAGGAAGTCACGGAGAGACGGAAGGATGGAGTTCGAGGCGTGAGGCCTGGCCAACCGACGCTTATCCGGTTACTACAGTCATAAAGTTTATTCCAACGCCGCAGGCACGTCACGAGAATCCAACTGGGAAAAATTGGCGAATCAATCGCAATATAATATACATATAAAGAGGATAAATAATGTCTGTAAAGTCTTGTCTATGATGATGATAATGATGATACTCTGAATTAGTATCCGGAGAGGTTGAACGGAAAAGAAATGAAAGGAAATTAAAATTGATGGAACATTAAATGTTTCGTATTTTGTTGTGACTTGGTCAACAACCTGGAATGTATTTAGTGGAATGAGAAAAAATAAATGTGAGATATTTTTAATTTGAGGTTTTTAATGACTGGAATTATCATTGCTGAAAAAGGAAATTATTATGCGCGTGAACAGATTGTGATTGAAGATTGAAAATAAAAAATTATTTTTAACAATGTGTGAAATATTTAGTTGATGATTTTTTTTTAGTGATTTCGTATGTGACATGAATTGAGATTGAGCGGTGGATGAGAGAAGAACTTTCATGTGTTGTTTGCTTCATCTGTTCTAGATGTCCAATAGTAAAACATAAAAATTTGTAAAATTACAATTCTGTGAGAAGAAATAAAAATAAGAAACAATAATTTTGTCTTCAGTAAATTTAGGAAAAAGGAATAAGAATAAAAATGAAATTTTAACACTATTGGAATGCTCGACTCCCAGGCCCATATTTCGTGGGAATTTCGAAAACAGCAGCACCGTCCTATGAGGTCTAATTATCAGTTGACTCGAAAGAAAAACACGCCTTCGAACGAAATGATGCTGTAGGTGAAGTCATAACCCCACCGAGTGATTGGACGTTTCCAACTTTTAATTGGATACTCGCGGTGGACCTTCGTAAGGCGCCCGATTCCCCGGTTGTTAGCCGAAGCATTTATATTGTGTTTCGTTGTTATAGGTGGTTTAAAGTTGTAACGAAAAATTTTTGACACGGGCCGGGTGCACGGGTATTACGAAAAATACCCCACTGATTCTTGCGAGGGGTTCTGACGCGTTTACGACGCGCCGGGCCCTAATTTTTAATGGGTCGCAAGAAAAGGGCAAACGAAATGAAAAAAGAAAAGCCAACTTTTCACTCTTCTTCAAGTGCACACGAGCTCACTTAGGATCTGTCAAAAAAATTTTGGGCCTTATTTGACATATCAATTACAACTGTCGTTGATTTTTCTCGTATCATGTCGACAGTTTTCCCCAAGTGATCACTTCGCCCTCCAAGTCAGACATCTTTCGTATATATATATATACAGTTGGCGGTTAGGTCCCAATATAATCGGGCCCCTCGGGTCCTTCGTGAAGCCTACCATATAATTGTTACGTTATTAAATACCGCTTAAGTTCTTGAAACGAATACATATGAACGTCAGGGAGCACACTGGAAAGATATTACAATGGAGCATTTTTTGGGTCCCACCTTAATTGTCGGGTCCTCTAAAAACCCAGTCGAATATCCAGGAAAACGAAGTTTTAATAGACTGAAGAGAGTTATCGAAGGACGGGATCGAATTTAAAGAGAGGAATGAAGGGGAGAGGAATCACCACGAGAAGAGGAAGGCGTGTAGAGCGTAACGAATTCTTGATGAATCTTCATGGTTCAGGTGACATATTCAAGATGGCGGATTCTTTTCATCAAGCTCACCAAAAAAATGACTCATCATTACTCAAATAAATGAAAGTGATACTATACTCTTTGAATAAATATCACATTCTTACATAGGTGTGTAAAATAAATCGCTTTAAATGTATATTGATCGAGCACATGTAGTGTAACTGTATGGGGCCTTATGTGAGGCCCATTCTGTCATTGAACTGATGATTTTCGAAATTGAATGTCCGCCGCGAGATACAGCAATAACTGAGAAGCGAGTTGGCTCTTTTAAAAACACATAAATTAGAGGCAAACGGCCGCTCGTGAGCGTCGTTGAATTATGGATCGCTGACGCGTTCACCAAGCGCGTAAGGCCCAATCCTTATACCACTCATACAATATATGAATACACATATACACCGGTATCTACTTCACATGTTATATTTTAAAACTTCACTTTATTCATTTGTCGACGCGTAATACCATCTAATGTGACACTTTAATCCCAACTTTACTTTGTATTCTTCGCAAATATTTACAACGCCGATAGCGTGGGGTCTTCACGCACATAATTTTCGCAACATTGTTCAATATTCATTTGATAAAGTATCAAAGGACAATTTTACGATCTGACAAAGCTGCGTCCCCGGTGGTCGGTGTTGCGCACGCGATCAACAACCCACATTCAATTAATATCATCGATGGAATATTTCTCGGATTAGTTCTTCATCTTTGTGTGCGGTATATTTGTAAATTGACTTTTTAAAAAATGTCTTTACTGTAACCCGCGTTCGACGTGACTATACCTTTATTTCTATTTTATTTCCTCCCGCGGCACAGTCGCCAAGGTCGCACGCCCTCCCGCCAGGAGTCGCGGGCAAAAGCGGAATCTGATTTATACGAAATTACGTTAACCGAGCGCCTCGTGTTTCTCCCATCTCTCTACTTCTCTCTATCTTCCTCATTTTTTTTCATGTTGGGCATGACGCGCGCGAGCGTGGACACGCAGCGTTACCTAATTGAGAAACGCAATGGCCGGTGAGTTATCGCTTTTGGCGAGTAGACGACCAAGCCGCGCTCTTGTCTCACTTCGTACCAATCGTATTCACCTTCTTTTTTCTTTTCATTTCTGTCATTATTTTTTATTTTTATTTCATTATTTATTTCACCTCCTCACTATTTTATTTTTCTTTTGTTATTCTTTCTACATTTTATTTATTTCTGTTCGCGAATATAGTTTTATGACTATGAGAGAAATGGAAACGACAAGTAGATGGGAAAAGAAGAAGGTGGGTTTCTGACACATACAACACACACACACACACACATATGTATATGGGTTTTGTGATCTCTCGACTTTTTTTTGCGTGTGTCCCTCTGCCTTGGCGACCACACGCGTCGACAAGTAGATAAACTGATTGAAATACGGCTCGGGTTTTCTCTCCTATCCACGGGTGTGTGTCGCCCTCTTCTGGTAGATGTAGGTAAAGTGACCGCGAGTCCATCCAACTTCTCTTTAACTCCATTCTTATATTATGCATATCTATATTTATTATCTTATATTTAAACGTATATCTGTATTTTGTGTCTGTATTTGTGGTATTTATAATATTTATACGTAAATCTCTTTGTCTGGTTGCTTTGATGATGAAAGGTGATGACCGGTCCGTGTCGGCTTCTGCTTCTATTTTAACGTGCCCAGCATCAACGTAATTAATCTCGTTTGGATTTCTCTGATGAGATTAATTCACCGTGTGCGTGTTTATACAAGACAAAAATGCGAGGCAACGTGATTGGTGTTGGTATTTTTTTTTTATTCAATACACACGCGCACAAACGCTCATTCACAGTGGATGTTGCATTGATTTATTGTGTGTCGAGCAATGGCCAATGCTCAGGACACGCAGACGTTTGAGTGTATTCACATTATGTTCTTCCTTGTACAATTGCCGACTTCCGGCGAACAAGGATATTACGAGTTGCTCGCACAATTGTGCATATGGTGAGGATGAGTAACAAGCGAAAGTGTTTTTCTTTTCTTTTTATTTACGCTTCTTTACATTCGTTTTATTTTTTACGAAAGAATTTTTTATTTTACTTTAGCATAATTTTTTTATTTCTGTCTTTGAGAATCAATAAATCACTAACTCATATTGGATACGAAAGTCACACCCGTCACTCGGCTCCCGATGCGTATATAGCTGCCACATAAATTTCCGTTTAGTTCAATGTTAAGGGAGCAAACGCACCAGAATACCAACGGGTTTTCTTTTTTTATTTCCCCCAAGTGCTTTGGTTAACAAAATAGACACGCGATTTTCTCGGTCGTTTGTGTCTGTCATTGTTGTTGGCAAATTTTATAAATGATTATCTGTGTAAAATGACAATTGGAAGAGACAAAGATGAGACATTGTTGAGTGAAGAACACAACTGCATCGGACGTGAATCGAAAAAAAAATTGCAAAGATCAGTTGATTTGTTGTTTTTTTTTTATTTATTTCAGTGAAAACAATTTTTGATATTCACATGTTGCAACTGTACTTGGTATTCCACCCTTATTTTATAAATATATCTATCAATGTTTAATTTTTTTTGTTGGGTTCATGTGTATTTAAAATTATACAGTGAATATAAAGGTACACATTATGAACGCTGATTAATGAATGCATTGGGCAAACCAAAACAATTTTTTCCCTGACATTTATTCAACATCGCCTCTGCGTATTTGACTCAAGATATTTATTATCGTGCACACGATCGAATGAATCGCCAATCGATGCCATATTCGAGACGGCAGTTTTGCTTGCTGTGCGCTTCACCATAAGACACCCCGCGACGCAAGCGCGCCTGACACGTTCCATAACAAATGGCTGTTTTATGTCGATGAGAAAATGAAGGAAACATGACAAGACAGATTTTCGGCGTCGCAGACGCTGCTGTATTTCTTAACGATGATAGGAAATAAAGTGGGAGGAAAGCAAAATGATAATAAAAAATGTCGATGTATGATTGTGAGAATGGTGGAAAAAAATTGTTGGTCATGTCAATTGTGGGACACTCCTATAAACCCTGCATTTGAGGATTGGGTAGAAGGTGTTATATGTGAGGAAGGGCCTCTGTTGTACCCTCAGGCAATGACAGCCGTTGCTCGCGTATGAAATTAGCATGGGATAATAGGGACGTGGTTTGGTGTGTAGCTCCCGCCGCAGGGACCAATGAACAGCCGCCGTTTTAACTTCTTATGATTCTTGTCAAACAAAACAAAAATAAGAACAGTCATCGACATATTTCGACACGTCGTTATATGAAATCGAATAGTCATATGAGTTTATAATATTACTAAGTCATTAAAGTTTATGAATGAAATAAAAAATTGTTCTATTGTTGGGTTAGTCATTGTTGAATGTTGACGAGAAATTTTTTTCTCTCATATCCTGAAAGTAAATTTGATAGAGGTGTAAACTTAATTTGAATTGTTTCACTGTTGAAAATTTCGAAAAATATCAAATTCTACTTTGGTAATTGAAAAAATTTGTAAGAAAAATATTTTTTGGTTGGTCCTCATTTTTATTGAAAGTCATTGTTTATTATTAAAATTGTCCTTTTGTTGTAAGACGAAAAATATTGGGATGAATGTGCATGAGATTGTGTACAACTGTTCAGGATCCAGAAGCAACAGAGTTGAATATGATGAGGACGACATGAGTATGACACCTGACTTGGTGGTTTCCGCCCTCTCGACACCTGGTTTACTTGTAGTAGAAACTGCTCCTCTTATAAAACGCAACGCACACACACCCACATTCCCCAATGACGAGACACGATATGTTGTTTGATAAATAGCCAAGAGTTGATGTTTAAACACAACCTCTTGCACCCACACACAATGTAACACACTTTGTGAGACGACATGAAGAATAAGAATAAAAAAAATTGATAAGAAATAAAATGAAATTTGATATTGAATTTTGAAAAATCATTTTTTGAATACATCTACCATATTTTTTATAGACATTGAAATATATGACAAAAAATCAAGCAAATATTCACGCATTGTGTTAGTGATTCTACTCCACACACTCAACAAAAACACCAAAATGAAATAATAGTATACTTAAATATAGATTCCAATACATCAATTGAAATGAGTTGGACGTGTGCGCGATTAACGGGACCATTCATCATTGTTTCATTGGCGTCAACTTGACACGAAGTGATAGAGAGGAATAAAATAAAAAAATCGTGATGAGAATTGGTAAAATAGTGATTGGAAATTCTTGCAAGTTTCATCGTGCAAATCCCAGACCTTTACGACACAGTGAATATATTACCGTTAGTCATTTGATAAAAAAAACTCACTTTTTACATGGAATATTATCAATAAATGATGGTTAATTCGTGTCGTGTTGTAGAAACAAATGAATACAAGAGGATGATCATAATTTATTTTGTTACAGTGTGTGTTATTATAATTCATATTAAACAAATTGTCGTATCTCTTGTCTTATCGGGAGCTAACATGAGAAAATCATTTGACAACGTTCTCATTCAATTCAATTTGGAACTTCTATCACCAATAAATCACTGTCGTTCACTATTTACACCTAAACAATTGTTGACTGCATCAAAAAATTCCTTTTCATCCCTAATTATTGTTCACGAACGAATTGAAAATATTCACTACAGTACCAATGAAGATGCAGCAGTGAAATCGTTTCCATCCTGAAAATTATTTTACAGTGTTCAAGTCCAGAAGATAATTCTCAAGATTGAGCTGCAGAAATTTCTTGCACACTTCATGTATATGTGGCATTTCCAGAAGTGAAGCCTCCGACCCATGACCTAAGACTATTCACACATAAACACATTCGTATATACTTAGCAGAAGTTCCAAGTGTGTGTACTTGGTATATACAATATAAATTGCCTGAGGCAGGTCCCGTGCTACGCGCGTTCTTCCTAACCACTTAAGTATAGCCACTCATTTTCAAGCTACCGAAATGATATTTCATCGTCAGACACTATATATACCGTATATATAACTGGCGGCGGGTCCTTTTTTCAACTATTAGCCATCACGCGAGCACGCGATCCTTTCACGGTTTCATTTCACCCGTCTCCGATATGGCTCATCGCTCACTGGAACACCGGAAGCTGTCAATGAACAGCCAATTGACTGGATTTAAACCTCATACCTCACCAAGATTATGTCTTTCTTTTGCCACAGGGTTGATCTGAAATCCCACGCTCAGCGGTGTGCACATACATGAAACATCCACCAGCAACAAGAAGAAACGAAGAAAAAAAAATGAACAGATGATGATTTACTGGAAAAATGTCTGCGTTGCAAATTGTTCAGTGGCATAAATGTAGTTTAGGTAACACTTACAAAATAAATTAATAGTCGCTGCAAATCATGTTGACTATACTTATGAGCAGTGAATAATATTTTTTCACTTTTTGTTTTATTCTTTTGCAGAACTGGGCAATAAACATGGCAAAACCCTGTGCAACAGTGTGCATTTGTGTTTGTATGTAATGGGTGAGGAGAGGATTTTGCTGCTGCAGTGGCAATGCAACGAGCAACCATTCGCGCACGAATGTACTCACCTATATGTGTATATACTTAAAGGGATACTAATCAGATTTGCATAAGCGTTGAGCGTGGAGTGTACTTACCTAGTCTTCAAGTAGCCAGAACGCGATCCAACGGTATTAAGTATGCCACGGCCGTTGTCGGTTTTGCGACTCATGGTAAAGGTCGTAAGTGCAGGGTTAGCTTGGATAGCAAAGGAGCGTCCTCACCTTTTAAATAATCTGTAACTTCATGTTCTTTATTTTTTATTCGATGAGCTTCTGTGTATGCACAAAGTGGATGAATAAGTCCAAGTGGAAATGCTGTTGCTGCTCATGATGATGGTGATGATGATGGATGGATTGAAAAAATGGAATCGTTTCTTGCTGTTTTAGATTTATGAGATCATTTGAGTTGCTACAAATGCATAGCAGATGTAGATCGAATTTGTTTTTTATAAATATTGAATGTAAATGTAAAATGTTTTGGTTTACAATGTGGATCTATATTTATATTGACGATTGGGTGTTTTTAGCATTGAAATAGCAGTGTCCGCCTTGGTGGAGCCTTAAAAGTCATCGTCAATGGTCTACCGGCATAAATAATTGTTATTATCAAAGTGGCAGTGGCTTCGGTCGGGTGGGTGAGTCAGATGGACTGAAGAGCAACGAGTGAGACGACAAGAGGAGAAAAGATGAAGAGGAAAAAAAAAAGGTGAATGAGAAAGAGAGGAAAAGAGCGCGAATGGAAAAGGTGGAGAAGGAGGCGGTCGCCGTTGTCTTGTAATTTATAGATTGAAGCAAATCACCCACGGAGGTTATACAAAGCAATGTGAGAGAGGACGATGTAGATACAGAAAAAAGGAAGAACAACTGTGAATTGTAAGGAGAAAGAAGAAACGCAGTGGAATGAATAAAAAAAAAGTCTGAAAATGTCAAAACTACCGATGAAGAGTGAAAAAAATTATTTCGAATCATAAACTTTTGCACAATAACGTTCATCGTTGTTTCGTGATCAGGAGGAAAGGCAAATTAAACAAACAAAATTCCACTAACAAACATCAACGTCGTCCATTGTCGAATATCAAATTGATTTGTTGGTATTTTCAACATTTCATTTTCCATCACTTCAAATTTATTTCAAGAAAAAATTCCAGGAACATCCAATTTCTACCACAAACTCCTACAAACATCACCAAACAGTCCATTCGAAGTCTAGAAAAATATGATATATACATATATTTACTAAACACAAACATAAACAGCAGTGTTAGGTAGCCCCAAGTGGATCCCAGAAAGTTGATGGGAACCGTAGCGCCTCTGTATTCACATATTGTGCCAACAATTAGGTGAAAGGCGTTCGCTTCCCACCGCGAGTCCTGCAGTTCTTATATTTATATATACAAAAATATATATGTATATGTATTGAAGATATAATAATCCAGGTTGGGCCCACAAGAATAAGAACAAGTGAGAGAATAAGCCACCATCTCCAACCGACTGGATCATTTAATATACTTAGCGTGTATATGTGCACGACTGGTTGCACTCTAACGAGGACTCCACCATCTCACTATCGCAGTTACTACATCATGACAAGCGCATATACAGATACATAAACATTTATATAGGTGTATATATTGCAGTGGAGCAACGAGATGCGCGGGTGAGACCAGTCGAGCAAAACCACACCTCGTGCTCGCCCAAGGCGCAACACTAATCTCGAGTGGTTTCATCCAAACGATCATCAGCATAGAGTGTAACCTTTACGACACCTTTTCAATCTCTATGTATGTATAAAACCTCTTCTCATTTGCCAACTAAACATTTTTATTTGTATTTATATATATTCATTTATTTTTATTTATTGTTTAATGATTCATTTATTGATTCTAAATGGTGAAGCTTAAATGGAATCGAATGTTATTGGTGGGTGTTAAAAAGTGGATAAATGTTTATTGAGATAGGAAAATGTTTGAAATCGTTTGTTTTATATTGAATTGATGATTGAATTGATTTTTAGATGATGTGGAGAGGATTCTGATGAAGATTTTGCTATGAGTGGATGGAGATAATGGAGAGTTTGATGTTCATGAGCAGGATTTTCATTGGAAATGTTCATGCTTGGCATTCAATTGGATTATGTTGATATTCTGTAAATCTTTTCTCAGATAGTCAACAAATGAAAGAATTCCAATTTTACTCATCGAGATAGTTCAAGTGATGAGAATGTTTCATCAACTGCACACATCGTTGCTTTCTTCAACTGATATTGATCACTTTCACAATAATTTATCCATATCGAAATACATTTCATCGGTTTGTGCTTAATCTAACATGAAAAATTCTCAATCTTCAACATGTTCATACACTGCTTCCGCATTATTGGAAACCCACATCACAGAATGGTAGTACTGATGCCATTAGTAATGATTGGGGGTAATTTTTCGATGATCATCGATCCTGAAAGACACATTATCAAGCGTGGAACAGCAGTTAAGCAGCAGAGTTGTTGCTGCTGGTAGTAAATGTTGTGATATGTGTGTGTTTGTGCGCGTTAAGTGTTGCACTATCGCATTTACGAAGTTCACTAGATGCCCGCGGAGGTGAGAGTTCCATGGGAAGCTTCTGCCCGCGTGCTACTACATATAACGGGCTCGCACGAGTTTCTCTATTGCACCTTACTTGTAATATGTGGTAGTAAGAGTATAAACGATATGAACACATTCGTGTTTCAATTTATTATTTTTGTTGATGGTAATGTGTCGATGCGGATATGAAAAACATCGTTGCCAACTGCTATCAGACATTGATAAAAAAAAATTATTGCTTAGCATTTCAATTAATTGAATTTAATGTTTATCCACTTACCGTCATTGTGATTAACGTGAGAGAATAATTTAATTTTTTTTCCTTCTCTCCACATTATTTACACTACGAATGTGTGCTTGAAATAATTCTCATTGACTTCTTGTATTACCAACATTTACATCATGGACAGTTGGACACCCACGTGTTTTCATAGATAATATAATAGCAGTGAACAAGACTCGTGACAATTTAAATGAGGAAGTTGTGGCAGTTAGTTGAATTGTTTATAATGCATTATGCAATGCTAATGAATATGTAGTTTGAGTGCACTTAATCACTTTGTTTAAGTATCTATTTATGTTTATGTATGTGTGGATTGTCTGTTTGAACATTTGTTATAGCAAACAGGTGAAGTTTTACTCTAATGAAATAAATTATGTGACTTATCGCCCTTCTCCAATCGACTCTGCGCATCTTTATCTCAGCCAACTTCGTACCGACTCAAACAAAAATTCTCAACTAAAAACTCCACGACTGGATTCAAATTCCAACCATTGAAAAATTCATCAAGCATAATCAACAGATGGGTAAGTAGAAAATTTACAAAATACACAATTCAGTTTTTTTTTGTCTCTATAATTCACAAAATTATCATCACACCTACACATACTCATTTTTTGTTTATTTTAATATATATAGAATGGTACTAGGTACAATTGAAAAACAATAGGCATATAATACTCGAGCGCGTGTAGAGAACAAAAAAAAATAAGGATAAAAAAAAGTTACATCACGATGTGTTTTGGCTACGCCAGAAATGACTATTCATCTATTTTTTTCAAATATATTTATATAAAATAATAATAGAATGCGATTAACTGTATTATTTATATAATAAAA
>JABMBR010002975.1:0-28277 GCA_018881525.1 Meteorus sp. PSUC_FEM 10030008
TCACATAGTATCTTCGGTCGATAGAGTCTTTCTTATTGTATTAGAGTCATTCATATAAACTTACATATCTTTATAATCGAATTTATGATAAAAGCTAGTATAATTAAAAATTTGGTCTAAGACATAGATTTTTCAAGGTTGTTGCGATTTGAGAATTATCCTAATCAGAGTCACGGGTAATATTCCCAGATGAACTAGTTCTGAAGTCTTGATTTGAGGAATTTGACTGACATTACCAACTGATGGTTTAAAAGTATACGGTCTCCTGATGATGACGAAAATGATGATGATGAAATTATCAACAATAATTGATAATAAAATTTATGACGTATCCAATCACTTGCTTGTAATGCTGTTGGTTTCATGAAGAACATTTCGAGAGAGCCGATAATTTTCATTTTTGCGACGAATATTCTCTGAACCTGCATCTTTTACGATCATCTTTTTCCATTATTTTCTACCCAAATAATTTCTTTCCCATCCTCGGTGAAGTGTGACAGGATCAATGAACGTAGGGACTTCTACGGAAGTTATTGTGACACAAATAATTTTTCATGATATTGTTGTTGCTGTATTCATCGTTGTTGTTGTTGATGGAGATTAGGTCGATGGTACCTGCCTTTTCTTAATAACAGAGATGTAACGAAGACCAAGAGTGCAAGACCTAAATGAGTCTTACACAGTTGTCCCATCTATTGATCCCAGTCAGTTATGTGCGGAGCAATATGAAAGATTCACAGATTCAGCAAAGTTATCCGTAGTACAGTAATTAGACCTTGGCTCAAGAAGGTGAGGTTGATAATTGACGATCTAAGTTCTTTCACGAAGAATCACAGAATTGGTTGAAGTTGCACTGAAGCTTCGATTTGTGACAGTTTTCCTATCCACTGAACTAAGACGTCTCCCTCTCATTGATAATTCATTCACTAAAAATCACAACACCGCAGTGGTAGACGAAATCAATCAAATCTCAATGAATCAGGAATGATGGCACGTGGTACAACATATAGTGATAGTTGCCATGTCCAGTTCATTTGATCCAATTCATTGATTGTCACCTAGTCATACAGATGATTTGAGAGTTGAGATGATGTGTGATTTTTGGTTATACCAATTACAAATAAAAGGTTTGCACGTGTACCAGCTGTTTCAATTTCACAGCTTTGAAAACGTGTTGCAAATTGAAAAAAGTTTGTATTCATGTTGGGAGGTAAACGCAAATCAAGAATCCAACAGTCTTTAATAGCCGCTTTGTGACAATTCTGCCTGCTAAAATTCATGCATCGTTACGAAATTCAAAACTAATTCTCGATTCGCACGAATTATTTCACGATATCCATACAAGCAAACATCTCATTCGTGATAATCAAATTTCGCAATGCAGTAAAGAGTGCTTAGGACTGTTCAGTTAATTAACTCGATGCAGAATATTTATCAATAGAATGAAATCCAATGAGGGACGATACTGCTGCCATATCAATCCAAAGAAACCGTCTGATGTAATATGATATGAAAAATCAGTGAAATAATTCATATTTTCATATCCAATAATTTTCATGAGATTTCATTTCACTCGCTGACTCATTCACTACATATTTAATTAAATGTGCTGTACATTCTTCCTCAGTCCCATGAAGTTATATTGAAAGCCAACGCAGCACAAAGTTCACATTTATTAGTTTGCGTACTGAGTTCACACACAAAAGAAATAGAGAGTTTGTATTATATGTAGGTGTTGTTGTCGGTGGTGATGGTAGTATGGTGGTGGGTGGTATGTTGGCATTGCGCGATTATTAATCGAGTTGGGCGACAGGTAATTTACATCTCTGCAGGGGTCGTAAGGCTTTATCAAGAATTACGACGAGATGGTACGCACGCACATATAGCAGTAGTGTATAAAGTAGTTTACAGGTCATGCGATGCTGTATATACACTTCTCGCAATAGTTCTTATATACATCTATCCATAAATGTGTATACATCTACATATATATGTGGTGTCTGCAGTCGAGTTCACGTTGACGTTGTGATAAATCACAGGGTCTACCAGAAACTATTGTGTTTCTGCGTGGATCTTTTGCTTCTGTGCATTTATCCATTAGTGCGTCATGAATGATATTAAAAACAAGGCAAAGAAGAGAATCACCACGACAAATTTATCTCAAATATATTTATAGTCTTTTGTACCTTACAGAAGTTGAATCATCAGAATGGAATGGCGGATTTCAATTGAAATTTTTTCATTAACTTGCTGCTTTCAGAAATATTCTCAGTGAATATTTTAATTTAGAGTTTTTTTTGGGAGATATGGGAAATGTGATTATGTCGGTTGGAAATGGAACAAAAAGTCACAAGGAATGGTGCAATCTCAGATTATGATCTATTTATTCCTCATATTATGACTGAACTTCCTTTGACTAGTTTGAACCTAAACTACCCCATATCTTCCAGCGCAGGAAATGATTTCACTTGTAATATGCGATTCATCTCGATGACGACTTCTTCACAACTTTTTCTGTTATCGTTTATATTCATATCACATGAAAATACAATATGAACCATTGAGTTTGACAGGACAGTAAACATCGAATTGAACTCGCCATATTAACTTGGAAAATATGAGCGAAATCAGATCAGATCAGATCATTTCCGTATCTTTGATAATAACATTTCACTCACACAAAGCTTTATTATTCTCAACCATTTCGATTTTCAATTCGAATACGACAATATTATACGAATTATTCATACTTTAATGCAATATTCATACAGAATAACTCCAACCTATTCTTGCAATAGTGTAGACATCGTTTAAATACTCCAAACTTCATCTTTCCGTAATGTTCTTCTCATATTTGCCCAATGCTTTTATAATCCATCCATCAATGAGCAATACATGTTACGCCATTTTCGCCATAATTTCCCATTTGTTTAGTTTTTTATAACAACCAGAGTTTTTTTAAGTTTATTCAACTACGGTGCTGTCAAAAGAACGTCAAACATCACGTAACACGGCTGTCAGCTGTCCCACAAATATTTAATGATGATCTCCAGCGAATTATAAATTATTTATCAACATTCAATTTAAAAATCGTCAATTATTTATCATACGATTTAGATTATCGACGCAACTAGCGATGTGAATGTGACGCAACGGTTCAACAATCGATAACAGTCGCTAACTATTTCTTCCATTTTTTTTTTAAATGATTATTATTGTTATTATTATGATTATTTTCGCGTTTTTCACTTGCATAAAGTTATGCAGACTCTTGCAACTATATGGTGCTCACGTCGGATGCATAATGCATAATGCAAGACTGGATGGGTATATAGATGGGACATAGCAAAGCGGCGAAGACCAATGCGAATTTCGTTATCGGATATCTCGACGGTGAAGTCAATGCCACTCGTCCATTTCATTTTATATCAGACAATTGTACGAATCCAATTGCTGTATGTAACAGTTAACGATATGAAATATTTGTGAGAAATTATTCATGAATATATTCAACGATAAATTTGTGATGAAAAATATTGTGTCAAGAGGACCATCAAAATATGGAAAAGAGAATGAAAATGTACATACATAAATGGTAAAATATATTTGGATTTTAATCAAATTCTCGAAGTTATTCGGACATTTTGAATTCTCTGTTCGACGATTTTATGCTGTCTATTTTTTTGTGCGATATAGTTACGTGAAAGTATGATTTCCGTGTGCAATTACTCGAGCAAACAGTGAATGAGCATTTTTGAAATTCTCCATTATCGAATGGGGTTTGACGTTGTGTTGCTATCTGGAAATTGACGTTGATACAAATTTGCAATGTGAAAAAAAAAAAATTGAACGTTGTGAAATTCTCGTCTCGCATCACATACAGTGCTGTGTTATAGACTTTCATTCCAATGAAATTCTATCTTTTTTTGCCACTGAATTTTATCAAATATTCGAAATTCATGTTTCCCCATGAATCACCAACACACTTTCGATCACATATGTATTCATATTACATACAATGACAAAATTTTATAGATGTGCTCTCGCAAATAATAAACGTGATTGAAATATAATTGCGCCTTTGGCGAGTGATTATTTTTTTTTTTTTTCACCAATCCAGAAGTTCGTACACATTCAACTCGCACAGACAGAAGTGGCGTAGAAAAAAAAAATACGTAGATTATTTTCAATGAATAATGAATTTTTTCAATTCATACGAATCTGCACATAATCGTCGTGTCATGAATTTTGACACGAGTCAGAACGGTATTAATTTTTTCACATTGTCGACAGTTGTCATAATTTTTAATTAACCCGGAACCAGCCCAGCCAGATATTTATTAATCAGTTTATAGTGACACAACAATGACTTTGTATATTTGAATAAGCAAATTGTTGGTCTATAAGCGACAGCTGCAATGCATTAGAATTAGTAGACTTGTCTTATGTCGATACATATGAAAATGTGAATAAAGGATAGGCGAAGGAAAAACCTCAAAGAAATTAATCGTTGATAAATTATGTAGATGCATTAATTTACAAAAAGTATTGGATGTTAAATGAAATGTTTCATTACAACATCAGGAGTTAATTATAAAACAAAAGATAATGCTACTTAATTGATGAACCATCCGATAACTCTTTGTAACATTTCATTTCTCCTTTCAATCCACTAATTATCGATGCATGTATAACTCGTTGGTATATAATGGCTGATCAAATATTCGCTCACAACTCAGCCACTAATTTTCCTCAGTCTTTTCATCATCTTGCCTTTATCTATGTACTCATCTCACAAATTCATTCTCTTTCTTCAGTGCACTTCAACAGGATAGAAAATTACGAAGCAATTATGCATGATAAAAGTTCTTTCAACATGATTAATATATCAAACTACTTATTTTGTTCTCAGATTCTCTTCGGTGTGACAAAGTTAAAGTTCCTTCCTTTTCTCACGAGGAAAAATCACCGACTTAAATTAAAGTTAGAATTGTAATTATTCATGGGATGTTATCGCTCAATTTTATGTATCAAATATGAAAAATATCAGAAAATATTTTTTCATGAGGTTGGTCTTTGCATTGATAGAGAATGACATTCAGTGTTGCGATATTCATATTCATTTTGTCTCTATTCTGGATAACAGACGGAAATGGTGCTGATGAAGTTCTTGACATTTATGTTCTGATTGAAAAGTCTATTTAGGATTGACAAGATTCATTAATATCCAATAACTTAGTAATCAATGAGCCACAAATTATTCACTAGAATTAATAGTAAGAATGTTTGCTGATCATTAGATAATGTTCAAATTAATGGATGATAAATGAGCAACATCTGGAATTTTTAGTGGTGATGAATGAATCCGTTAAATAAATATGAGTGAAAGTATCGCCCATTGATGGCAGTTATGATTTACCCAAAATAAATAGTCGACTAAAATATAACCTGAAATCTAAACAGATTAATGAAAGAGTTTTCTACTTTTATTACCATCGAGCGGTCCGGATTTGTAATAAACAATGTCTGTCTATTGCATATTGAATGGAAATATTTCTACCATTTCTTTCGCATGTTCGATCCAAAAATAGACAACAATACATTTTTACATTTTACGTTTTAAACTCACTGAGTTTCAATAAGAGTCTGATGAATATTTATATTGTTACATCACACATATTGTGTTTGATATGTCAAGAAAGGATACAAATAAATTTTTTACGATGAGGAAAAGAAAAGAAAGAATCGAAAAATGAAAAGAAGAGGTTTCCGTGAACAAATATTGTCTGAGAAAGGGTCTGAAAAATAAACAACTGTTCAGAGCACTTCAAGGGCTTTCAAGAAAGCGCCACTGTGTTCTCGACAGTCAAACTGATAGTTTTTTTTTTTTTTCATCTGCATATGCTTTCTCCATATTTTCCATTTCTGACCTTTCTATATTCCGATTTTGTTAAGATGAAAAGAGAAGAAAAATTGAATGGCTTCTCCAACTCCTTTTTTCCTCTTTCTCATACACCCATCATGTTTCTCAAAGAAACATGGAAACCTCTCAGTTAGTGTACATAGACTACTCACAAGAGTTCAATGTGAATTAACTATATACCTATCAACGTTTTCGCAATACAATATTTCCTTTGATCTTCCGCCAATTAATTTTCGCGTACGGGAGGATAAATTGAACGCTTCAGATCATCGACGATGTACCATTGGCCCGTGAATTTTCCATGATGGAAAAAAAGTGAAACAAAGAAAAAAGAAAAATACATGAGAAACGAATTAAAAAAAGAAACTTGCATGAACTATTTTCTGGATTTTTTTTATTTTTTATTTGGAACATTTTGAAAGGGTTGGAGATTAAAGAAATTGTAATGAATAGGAGTCATCGAACTCAAGTCGTTCAACCGCATGTTATCAAGCTGTTTAGCAGTAAATAGAAACACGCACATTACTTTATCGCAACAAAGTAGAATACTGATCAGTTACGAGAAGGAAAATTATAAATATGGAGGATAGAACTGATTATATTATCCTATTTCATGTGAGTACTTGCAGTAACTGACAATATAAATTACTTTACTCTCCATAATGTGATGATCTTTCATTCTCCAGTCTTATTATCAACATCGAATGTCCATTTAGCGAGATAAATTTGAGATGAATGTACAGGATGAATTAACACGTATATCTCACGTAGATGTTTCGGTGGAGTACTCAATTATTTTCTCAATGGTTAATGGACAGATTTGTAGATAAATATTGATAAAATTATGGTTGGAAATGATCTTAATAATTTTATGATCATCTAGATTATGGACAAGAATATCTGACGGTCAGAAAGTGACCGAATCGATGTTAACTTGGAAAAATGAGAATAAACTATTGTGATTATACAATTGAAAGATGGTGCCTCATCATTTTGGTTTCTACGTACCACATTGGAATCTATGAAATTTGGTAATCAGAATATTGAATTTGGATATTGGAACATATTTATCTGTGAAGACTTCGTTAATATATCTCCATTTGCAAATCGGTGAATTAATTAGATAATGAACGTTTGGGAAAATTGGTGATAATTTTGCGTTTCCGGAGAATTCTTATCTGTGTCAATTACGATTTTTCTTCAAAGATTACCAAAGTCGATGGGAATTAATTCGATTTCTAAATGATAGTGGCTGATAAGCGAATCAAAGTTTATTTTATTCATAGAAGTGATCATTATGTTCTTTTTTTCGTGAAAGTTTCACAGTCTTCAGTTTTCAAAGTTTAATAAAAAGATCAACATTTATTAATTCATACTCTCCAAACTCTTCAAACACTTTCAACAATAAGTAAACGTAAATTTCTTTCAAAGTCCTCACTGATCACCAGAGAATTATTTCAGAAATTTTCACGCACAGCGAGAAGGAGCTCAGAAACTAATCGATCATCAATTAACCCCAATACTCCCTTTGTTGATACAACTGAAAAAAATACCAACATTGAAAATTCATATAAAAAGATGAACGGGGGATGGGGGATAACTCCAAACAATACAATCTCATTTCTAATCTGAAAGAAATTCTCAGTCATAAACTCATTCATGTGAATTGTGCAATGAGATCAGCAACTGTACTGAAAATGTTCATCAACTCAACGAAACACAGATCTCCGTTATCCAAAATGTGATGAAAAACTTTGGAAAAATCTCTGAGATCATGTCACATACGAAATTTTATTTAACCAATGGATAACAAAGTCCAATGTATTATATCAAGTTGCCCCATCACCTCTTTGTCTTCACTACATTGTTACATTCTACGAGCCCTTCTACACCTTTCTATCTCGTTGACACTAACGAGATAAGACGATCGTAACTTCGCACGCATTTATGTAGGAGGCAGAGGTATATATACGGATAATACGACTTAGTGTGTACAGAAGAAGGAAGACAAAATTGGAACTGGATAGGAACGAGTCAGATAGAACGAAAAAATATAGGAAGAAAGAAAAAATAGCAAGTTGCCTATATACATGTACATGGAAGTGACTTATCTCCACGTGTATATGTGGCTTCCTTTTTTTTATCGTCTCAAGCCATGAAATGAGATAAGACGTGCAGTTCAACGCAAAGAGAGTGCGACGCGTGGAATATTCGTTATCGGAACCTTCATAGAACGAGGCCGAGGTGCCATGACCTCGCGCAACAACCAGATTATAACAACCAAATGAACTTTTGTGGAAAATAATTGCACGGCTACATCTTATAAATAGTAATAAAACCTAGATCAACATTTATTTATTGAAGCAGGCGGAATCGTAAATATTGCTGTCAATCCTTAAATGTGGATCTGAGTTTTTTCAATCGTTTCCCAATGTTGCTTTTTATTCTGCGAGACTATCACAATTTACTATTATAATAACCATCACAAGAATTATTCTTCTTTTTATTTCAAATAACAGCACACATGACAAACACATCCATTTGTCATTCATACCAGGAAAAAAAATGACATGATGAAAATTTGCAAATGTATAGATGAATACAGAAATAAAATGTAGAAAAATTGTTTATCAGATTTCCTATTTTCTGTGTATTTTTTTCTATCTTTTCAATTTATTTTCTGGCTTTTTTTTTCCCAAATTCACTAGTCCCTTGTTGATGTGCATTGTGACCTCGAAATTGCACGATGATTTATTGGTTGAATTTTCATCTGGCAGTGCAAAAATTTTCAGATATATACACAAATACATTTATATGTTATATACGAACGTGTAATGTTAGCGAAGAATGAAAGCGAGCGAGCACGAGAAGACGAATAACCGTGTCGAGTGGGATGCGAGGCAAGAAGATCAATTTCGGCGCCAGCGTATATACATATACAGCATTTGTCCCGCCAATGTGTTTCCCTCATGTTCACGTTTCTGAATTTGTCACAATCGCGTAAATTGTTCACGCGGAATAAAAAGCAACGTCGACGCCTCCATTTCCCCTACACAAAGACTAGGCGCATACATTCAACCACATGTACACGTCCGGGAAATGGAGATATGCATCTGAAAATATTATATAGATATTGAGGTTGTGGCTGATCGACGGAAATCATCGGAATTTCAATGAAAAAAACGAGATAATTTTTGCATGGGGGAATTTTTGATTTAGGGTGAATAAATAAGTACATGAAAAATTGTGAGTATGACAAACTATGGTGGAATAAATTTTCTACAGAGAATGTAATCCTTGCAAAAAAAAGCCTTCGTTTCATTTTGGTTATATGCAATATGATTCCATGGAATTATTACAGTTAATTCTGATTAGCACCATAGTTCATGATTATTCTTTACAATTGTCCTGTTATCTGGGGAATGTAATAAATTTCGATAGCACTAAATAAGGTTTTCAGATTTTTTCGGAGGAAGAAATTGATCAAAATAACAAAAAAGTAAATCTATCAACAATACCTTTCTGCTACAAAAATTTCATCGAGACTGCTAGTTGTGAGTGACTGAGAAATGAAAGATGGAAGTAAAAATTTGACAATTCCGAGTCGTTACAGCAAATACAAAATGAAAAAGTTGAAAGAATTTTTCCGATCTCTCGAAAGTTCTTCCAATTGAAGACACACTTTCTAGATATCATCAACACATTTCTGAAATATTTCTACTCATTCATTTTCGCATGCAACAAAGTCATCGGTTGCTGCAGTTTAAAAATCTTAATAGATCAATAAGCCTACCATCCATTTCCCTCAATAATCATTCACTACACCATATTATTCCACGTTTATGCTCTGCAAATAATCACCCAAGTATTGAATTGATGTAAAAATTTCCAATCAAACATTAAAAGATTAAAATCAAAGTGGTTGTTAAATTCTTCAGTATACAGTAACGACTCAGATGAAAACAGCCTATTGCTCTTGGTAGCTCATTGCGCCGATGGAACGTCGAAAGAGGAAATAAATATATTAGCGAAGGAAGTGAAATAGCAGGCTACAGCCACTCTTACTGAAATGGCTTGAGAAGAGAAGCCTGGAGGCATTCAAGAGTGTACGCCTTTATGGCTCATAAAAAGAAAAAGAAGAAAGGAGAAACAAGTGAAAAAATAAGAGACAAAAATGAGATGAAGAGAGAAAAAGAACGCGAAAAAAACTCAATGCAGTAAAATCCGATATACTACTGCTGGACGGACCACATGAAAATGCTATACTGCCGATCATCATTTTTACGAGTCCTTTTTTCGTTTCTCCCTTAGTCAGCCTTCTCTAAACTTATACAAACACGCAAATTCGCACGTACATATACCCAGCGCAAGCGATAGTTCAGTCCTTGCATCACACTAAACACATTCAGAATGTTGTCATTTCTCTATATGAGCGAACTATCAGCCCTATACCTTCATGAATACCTGCATGCACATATGTAATTCACGAGATTGTTATGCACATAACTTGAAAAATCTACTCGACTGTCAATGTCAATATTCACTTTTCATGTGATATTGATGTGGAGTCTAAAAAAAAAAATTGACAGATTGAGAATAAGAAACGCTGAGGGAACAACAAATATGATGAATATCCCATTATAAACTTCTTCCTCTTTACATTCATATAAAAATAATCATCGTGTGGAAGAATGATGAAAGTGTATTCGCAAGTGAGACCGTGGTCGATAGTGAGCCAAGAATTCACGATTGGATCGTTGAAACATCTTGGAAAATGTGATGAAATATTGACGACGTATTAACTTGGTTTGGGTTGTCGTAGCAATGAGTTGAATGAAGTCCGTTTGTATGTTTATGTTTACATCTACATTTATTTATTCATATTATGCATTATGTGTGTAATGTGTACGTCAGCAATTCAGTTTCATCGTAGTATTGAAGTAAATAAAAATATTGCTATGACGCCGAACAGTCTGTCGCATATTGAAAAGATATAGAGAGTGATAGAGATGCAAAGTGCGACAGACATAACAACCAACACACTCACATTTATTTCTGCAAGTATGTACTTATAAACGTGTATGTGTATGGATAGATGCGAATGCAGGAGACACATCGAGTTGGAACGATGATTAGACAATGACCGCGAGCACGTAGTGTTTGTCGACTGAGTCATCTCTATACATAGACGATGAAGCGAATGGTGGCCGCATGTCTCAATGTCAATTCCCGATTACACGCTGACAAAGCATCTACGTATGTACACGTGCATATATCTATGTATGTACATTCATAGTCAGTCACCTGAATGTCATGGCGCAAATGAGGAGACAGTCATCATTTTCTATTTTCACCTATTTTTCAATCCTTTTTTTTTCTTAGAATGTGATTGATAGGTGTGACGAATGAAAATGAAGAAGGTATTTAACATTTACAAACTTGGGGAGTGCATGAGACGATGTGGGAGTTTTATGGAAGAGGCAGATGATTGCACATCAATTTTTTATTGTCTTTGTTGATTGAGGGATGTTTGGTGATTTTTTAAGTAGGTATATCGGGAATACGGGGAGATGTTTTGATTTTTGGCCATGTGAAGGGAATCAAAGCAGTTTCTATTTCATGTTTTGTTGGAAAATGAAATCTGGATTGCATGAAGAATTTGACTGGATGCCAATCTTCAATTCGTACCGCTTCACTAGACAGAAATTCTACTATTGATTGGAATTGTTGATCGATAATGTTGGATTTGGATGTACAGATATAATGTTCGATCACAATAATCTCCATTGGATCAATATTGATGATAATGCCTGGTCCAATATTATTCAGCATCACCGGACAATCATCAGTCATCGTTATTGACTGTACATTGAAACACCAACAATAGCTTGAAATAAATATCCAACTATCACGCCGATTTTGGATCATTATAAAGTGGATTGCATCGTCGGGACGTGTTCAATTGATTCTTCCATGTTGGACCAGTTGAATAATCCTCAAGAAACTTCGTCAATGTGTTAATTTGATTGTACCTCATTTATCACATTAAATATGATCGCACTTTCTCTGAATTCACTTTAATTCACTTTGAATTACGAATTCTCGAATCTTTTTTTCAATTTTTCATTCACAGACACTGAAATTTCATGTTATATTACTCAATTTCATCAAACTTTAATCATTGAAGTCACTTCTCCACTGAAATCCTGCAATATTAAATGAACAACTTTGAAGTTGACGAAAAATGCCCAAAGCGTACACATTTGGGCAAAAAAGACAATGAAACACTTGACATTCACAGATAATTGAACGGAAAAATATTTCCAGAGGATCCATCGAGAGAAATCGTTGCGAAAAAAAATATCGTCGAATTGTCCTAATTAACGTAATTTAAAACGGTTGATAAAGTCATGTTGAATTATTTTATGCGAAAGAACGATGCAAGGACATAAATAAGTTGCGTATCTATATATGTATTTGCACGTGTTTGCCTGTATTGACCTTGGATTCACCACACAGCGAGTGAACACACATTCACGCATACACAGTTTGTGTGTGAATTTGTAAAAGTATGCAGAAGCTATCAGAAAAAGAAGAGAGAAAAAATGAATTTCATTCGCTGACAAGGGCTCACGCTATTATGGTTATACGATATTGCCATGCGCTGCACACGAGCCAACATGATGTAACCCCAGAGTACAAGCACACAGATAATCATCAGGTGGGAGTGGAGTGTTAATGTTGAGACGATATGCACGCGGAGGAGTGGTTTTGTCACACGCATACTCATTTTTATATAAACGTATAAATGTTATCGAATGAGTCTGCGCATTAAAGATGATTCAAGTTTTACAACGATATTTTCCCATATATGAGAATATTATGAAGAGAAAATTTATTGGAATTTATAATCAATTTGTTTCGAATGAAAACTAGTGAAAAGTGGCAGGAAGATGATCAGGTGTTTACATCCCATTGAAGTTTTACTGTTCCATGATTTGTTAAGACTGAATTTTATGATGTTGATATTAAATCAGAATTTGGGTAGATTATCATTTTAGCATTTGCGAAATTTGCAAGGGACTTGAACTGGATGTCGATGAAGAAAATCTGTAATGCGAGGATGAGGTCAGTCGTACTTTGAGTGTAAAAATTTTTAATGTTAATTTTTTTCTCTGTTCTTACACTGATTTCATCAAGATTATCATTCTTGATGTGGATAAAAATTGCACTCATAAATATTTCTGAGTTTGCTACGAAACTAAAGTAGAAAATCGTATATTATTCGATGTTTTGTATTAAATGTAAATATCGTAGTCCGGTCGTCGTTTTTCTTCAATAATTGAATTTGTTTACGACAAAAATTCATAAATTGTCACTTTGGACAGTTTTTTTTATGTTTTCTGAGTATTCAGCAAATTTGCAACATCAATTTCTTTTCACCATTCGTCTTTTTTTTTTCCTGTTCTAATGTAATGTTTTTTTCCACGCTTCGCTGTTTGTTCTCGTTATTCACTGGACGTGCCAACGTGATTTAGCGTCGAACGAAACAAAAATATTTTTCCAAGAATATTGACAAAATTGTGAACAATTGTCACCGTTAGTTGAAAAATCTTTATCACAATATATAAATTCAACTCGATGTGTTTCACAACATTTCTACCATTTTATTCTCTTTCATGACGTATCTGGGTATATACATAGACAGTAGGTGTATTTCTTTGATATATTTTTTCTATACAGCATTGATTTTACTTCGAGTTCACTGAGTAGACACTTGAGCCGGGAGCGGATGGACAGAAGTAATAAAAATAAAAATAAATGTGGAAAATTTATTATTCTGGTGAAATGGGAGAGATACATAGAAGTCGATACGGAAAAAATAAAGCAGTGAAAAAAAAGATGGGGAAAAGCACATCGAAGAAGTATTAATAAATGACAAAAAGTAAAGTAAAGATATTTTCTTCCATTAATTTACTGCAGAGTAAAAGAAAATTCATCAACTTTTTGTGCTCATTGAGTTCTTCAATAGAATGACCTGGTTGCATTGTATATTTCAAATTGTCACACACTAAAAACGTCGCTTACGCATCTCAGCAATCGCGAGAAATGGAAGGAGAAAAGATTTAGTGGGGAGAGAAATGTTATGTAGAATCTTTTGGCCTGATGCCAAACGACCAGGAGCATTTTACCCTACATAACCTAACCCACTAAACCCGCGAAGACTGAAACAATTGCTTAGCAAACCCATGTATGTTTATGTACACACACACACATATATATATACAAACTTACACCCTTATGTATAAAGTAGTTACGTAGCAGTGTCGGTAAAACTGATAGTGCCAATTCGCTCTGGTATTCTTATTGATATTTGTGTCTATAGTGGAAAGAAAGTAATGTCACTACCGTAAAATACAGGATTGCTAAAAGTATTGTATGGCCAGGAAATATCGCCACACGTTTCGCGTAAAAATCTATTTTTACACTATTTCAGGATTTATCAATGATTGAAGAAGGTTCAGCCATGAAAACCAATATTTTCCAGAGAATTACGCGAATCAATGGATGATGGTACCGTGTTGATATGATTTTTTATTGAAGCGGAAGAGAATATTAAGTAGAGGTAAATTTTACATTACTGTAATTTATAATCATAGAATGATTTGAATATATTGTTCATGACTCTGGCTAATCGGTTGGAATGCACAAATTTGAATGTTTCTGAAGTTCATGCAACAATGAATAATTATCGTGATATTGTCATGAAAAGCCAAAATATTACGTGTTGTGTTTGTCATATCTTCATGTTCAGTGGCTGATATTGCAGTGCGAAATATGTCGCACGAATTTTGAACACAAAATAAAATCGTGTTCATGGAAATGTAACAATTCTGTGGGCTACCCATGATGAATCGGTATAAATATTAACAGAAGTTCATGTGCATGTTTCATCGAATATAATTCCCAATATGAAACTACTTTTCGTATCGATGATTGAGAATTGAAATATCTCCCATCAATCAATTACAGCAGCTGAACGGACTTATTGAAGTTGCAATCGATAGAGAGGGAAATTTCACACCAAAAATTAATGCAAATGTGATATCTCAATAAAAAAGAAAGTTTCCAATAATGAACAAATCTGTAATGTGGAACCTCACAAGCTGGTTTCTCCCATCTATTTCTCATCCGAACAAACTTTGAGATAAGAAAATTTCTCTTCCAGTCTTTCGAGTTGTCGATTAATCAGCCATACTGTCGCAACTATGAGAACTTGAACAATTGAATTACTCATAATTTATGATTTTAGCTTTTCCCCCGCACATTTATCAATTTTTCGTTATGGAAGAACTATATACAGCAATATCTACTAATAATAAACATAAATGATCAATTTTTTATAAGGTTAAAATACTGAATATATCCATTGAAGAGGCGTATGGATGACAAGTAAATAGCGTAGGTGAGGATAGATCGAGGTTCATCATAGTGTAAAGCAGAGGAAGAAATATTTATTAACCAACATTTACTGATCGTAATTCAGGATAAAAATAGTCACAATATACTGAGGATGCTTGTCCTCGTTCATAAAATTGAACAATAATAATAAAAATGATATTAAAATGATAATGAAAGAAAGATAACGATTGAAGCGAAGGTATCATGTGTGAGATCGTGGACTTGTTGGCAATCGGGTCAGCACTATATGAACATACGAAGGATAGAAAGAGCGTGTGAGGGGAACGAGGTGGGGGACGACCGCACCATTAAACCGGCGGAAATGATCGTAAACCATTTTCCAAGAACCCGCGCGAAACGACTGAAGAACGTGTATATGTATATATGAATATATTGTGTGCGACGTGGCAGGAAAATGGGGGCAAAAATGAAATTAAAAGAGGGGAAAAAATAGCACAAAACGAACGAAAGGAAAGTAAAAGTATATTATATGAGGAAATTGAACGGAGGTGTCTGGCGGATGTTATAAAGTCAATGCTCCGATGTTGCTTTTTGTTTTTATACCACAAATTTTTTTATCTTCTGTCAGTTGTTCTGTGAGTGTTCATATGCAAGTGACATTTTCCTCATTTTCATAATTCTGTATTTGTTTCAAATTGCATGAAAATCGCAGAGCGAACTGCGATTTCATTTTTGATCAGCCTCTTGGATGCCAAATCGATTGCGTGCTGAACTTAATGAATTGATGCTTAAGACAATGAGGTAAAATGGGAATTCACTTCCTAAAACTTTGATGGTGAGGAGAAAATGAATTGCAAGAGAAAAATATAACTCTGGATATGGACATTAACCGACAATTTGTACGTTTGTTCAATTGAACGAAGGAGTTTCGTGTCTTCCCCTTGAGTAGGTGGTGATTAGTCAACTGAGAAATTCAAAAATTCTCAACATAAGCTCGAATTAAGTCTTTGACACCTGTATCGGTGGTTTTCAAGATCACACATGCAATATTGTCTTTTACCCTACATGAAGGGATTTAGGAATGACGAATTCAACAGCTTCGGATCTTACAACATTCTCGTAGAATCAATAAACAGAGTCCAAGCAATCTAATGGCTCATGAACAATTGTTTTTCTACAAAACCAATTCCTCCATTGTTTTAAATAAACAATTCAAATTCCATGATGGAAGTCTCTGGTTCTAGTGCAAAATTCCTTGGGTCTAACCCCAGAGATATCTCGTTGAATTACAAACAGTGAATCCTGTTTCAATAGTTCTGTATTTGAATAGCTTCATGCGAAATTGGTGTTGAATCCGTTTTTTTTTGTTAGTTCTTTTTTTGCTGCTAGCACGAATTGAGTTTTGCAAAAAAAAAATAACGGGAGGATGTTTCCTAACGGACAATTTTTATGCATGCTGTTGAATAGAAGAGTATTCATAATTTCCTCATGTTTCATATTCCTACATGGCCAGTTGGAATTCAAACTGAAATTTATTTTTCCCATCAGGAATTTTTTTCGCAGCAAATATTATCTACCGAGATAGGTTTCTATTCAACGTGCACATTCATTCGCCTGGGGCAAATTTGTTGAGGATGTTTTTTACTTTTGTTTTAGTTGGAAAACCGAACCTTCTGAAGTTGTTTGATGTTCAGTCAAACATCCACAAATGAGCCCGTACATCATTGACGTTATTTGTGAATTTTCGAATAACATGTGGGATATTTCTAGATATATCGAACTATAAACAGCAATTAATGTTATCACTTGAATAGCGATTTGATTTATTCAATTGAAGATCAAAAATAGAGTCCGAATATTCTCTCGTATATCAGATTCATAGCTACACAAATTATTAAAATCGTCACCATTTACATCATCTGAAATTTGAAATAATTTCGTTAAACTGCCATTTTCATAAAACACAACAGATAACTCAGGTCACTGGTTCAATTGTTCACTCGTTGTTCAAACGTTACTGAACTTCATCATGCGTTTTACAACACACCATCGAAAGATTTCAAAAAGTTATCCTCATTGTTTGTTCACTGTTTTATATAGACCTTAAAAATTGGTTCTTTCCAACCATTCAAGCTTCCGCCCTAACATAACTTCACAAATAATGACAGCAGTTAAATAACGTTCAATCCTACAGTTCTCATTAGAAAATCTCTGGATGTATAATTATCTTCCAGAGAGAATAGTTCCAGATCTATTATTACACAGCACTAACTGCTAAGATGCCCAAATTTATTAATCGGTAACATTTATAATGTTGTTTCGTGTTCGTCCAAATTATATAGTGCACACCAACTGATGAATTGAGAAATGTGCAGAGAAGTTGGCTTTTTCAAAAAAACAAATTGATCCAAAAATGATATTTTGTTGTATACAGTTGATATTCCATTTTTGAATACGAAATAATTATTTCTGTATGAAATGATAGCTGAAAAATAATTTTGCACAAAAAAAAATACCAGCAGTTATATAAATACACGAACGACTGTTTTTAATTTTCCAATTCGCCCTGAGTTCTCTAGAGGAGTCCCTTTTGTCTGAATTTCTTTCTATATCTCTCTTCCTTTTCTTTTGTTCCCCCATTTTTTCTACTGGATAATCAAAACTTTCGACCTTCTTTGCGTCCAATTGGTGAGGAAAAATTTTGGTGAACATATCGACTCCAGTTATCTCGCTCCCATATTTCATTACAGGTATATTCTCACGTCAGTCGTATGCCATTGTGAATGTGCCGCGTGTCTTCCGCCAGTTCTTTCTCTCTTCTACCATGCACAACCATTGTATTATAACTGTTGCCTGATGTATATGCATGTGTATGTGTACTTCATTATGTACACCAAGCGACGAAATGTCAAGCGTGGAATTCCATGAAGAATAAAAGATAACACATTTATCGTTTCGGATAATTTGTTTTCGCATGATGGTCGAATGACGACAATGACAACGACAAATTTCCGGAAAGCCATTTGTACGTCCATGTTAATAATTTGGATGAAAGTGGTGGCAGCAATAAAGCCATCCCCACTTCATGTTTATGATATTTTTCAACCTTACAAAATATTTATTCACATGAAACTGTATTTGATGAAACGAAAAAATTCCACGAGGAACAAATGTCGATAATCGATTAAAGATAAAATGAAAAAACTAATTTTGACAAGTGGAAGTCTGACAACAAATCTAGGGGTTATGTTCATTTTTTTTTTTTTTCCGTCACTTCTACATTGACAACATAAACTCCAACTGTATCTGCATGAACTCATGTTCAGTTGGAAAATTGTGGGACGATAATTAGATAGATAACAATATCGTCGCAGATCTACTCGCATAGACATATTTTATAGTGGTTTTTGTCAAAGTATACATTGATGTGTACACTCAATGTATATTGGCACATATACTTTATGATTGCCGTATATGATGAATAGTTTCCAATAAGTCCAATACTTCCTGCGAAAAGAAACAGAAAGACGAGGAGAAATACAATTTCTGGTATATTAATATTACTTCTCCCGTATTTTTGTTAGCGTTATCTGACGATATTGTTCCTTTGTGATTTATTAAAATTGAATATCTCTTCAGTTTTATGATTATTTTCATTTCAATATGCAGGGACCAATAAATATGACATGATAATCGAACAGCTAATAACAGCGATAGATCAAAAGGAATAATGATAATAATAATGGATACTGACATTTATTTATAAAACGCAGAGCAGACACTCGAATAAAAAATTTCCGGAGAATAGGATGGTGAATTTTTTTTTCATTCTCATTTAGAAAACGACCTCTTACGTTCATTATTTTATTGTCATGAGCAGCAACGTTCTTATATGGCACGTCATTATCCAGCAAAAAATAAAGTACGCTGTACATACGCACTCTAGGACTTTGTACCTGAAATTATTTGCATATAAGTAGCTGATTTTATTTTTATTGTTAGGGAAATTGATATAATGATGTGATAACAGAGAGGAGAATCTCGAACCGAGCTAATTTGTCGAACGCAGCATTTTTCCAGGATTCTTCAACAATAAAAATAATGAATATGGAGGATTGATTAATAGGAAAAAGATTTAATATTTAGAGTTTGAAATAAAATGTCGTTAAATATGAAATATTTTCATCTGAACCGAAATTCGTTTAATGCGTTTCAACATTACAATCGTAATTACAAACAAAGAGTTTGCAAGATTTTTTTGTGGTGAGCAAATGTTCACAAATTGATGGTTTGCTCGTGGTTCATTTGATATGTCAGAAGATTGTGATGTAAAGTACTAACCGAATTTACGAAAGTCGTGTTGCTTCAATCAATAATGAGTGACGGGAATGTATAAGTATCCAGAATCAATGAAAATATTTAATCCCACAAATTCAAGAGACCCTGTAACGATGTTGTTGAAGTGGAATTCATTGGATACAGAGATTTGATGGGGAATAATCAAACGAGTTGAAATTGTAATACCCAGTTCCAGGAAATGGATTGGAATAACGAGTCTTTATCACGATCAATGACAGTCTGAGCGAATGTTCTCTGAACTTTCAAACACGTTCCCTCTGTGACACCCAATTTTTCCATGTCATTGGGTTACACATCTCAACAACTACTTATGTGAGTTAATCAAAAAAATTGTCCATCTCATAAAAATAATATTCACTTCCATATCATGATGCTTGATCAACACCATAAATCTGACCGATGAACACAAAAATTTGCTACTTCATTCCAAATTATAAATTCACCCGACCGAAGTGAATTTAATAACCGCGTGAAATTAATTTTGGGGTATAAAGTTTTTCGATTTTTTAGTCAATTTCTGTTCATTATGCGCAGGTGAACGTAAATGCATGTTCATGCATTGAGTTCTTTTTATGTATAGGTGGGACGGAAGATCGGAAGAATCAGCAGAAATGGAAGGAATGCCGGAAGGAATATATAAAAGAAGCAGCACGTGATGAAGGTGAAAAAAAAAATTTTTTCCTTTTTTTTCCATGAAGCGAAAACGAACGTGAAGCATCAGCTGCAACTTTTTGGAATCGTAATCCTCAACGTCTCGTGTGGATCTTAAATTCTCATGGGAGGTCAATACATACATAGGCACACGGTTGGAGTTTAGTTGAATGCATCTGCTTGATTCAGCTGAGATAACTCAATATAAAATTTCATCTCCATAAGTTTATACTCATTTTTACCTCGGTTGTTTCATTTTTTTTTCTTTTTCAATGTAGATTAATGTAGACTAACAACGAAAAATGGAAATTTGATTTCTGGAGAGTATTATTTGTGACATTCTTCATAGATACTTCCTGGTTTCATTGAGTGGGTGTGGATCAAGGACTGCATGAAAGAAACAAAAAATTGTGAGTGAAGGAGACAATACTCGTGAATTCAAATTAAAAATGGAAATTCAGGAGGGACTCCAAACAAAATTTACATTATTGAAGAATTTTATCTTGCGGGACAACAAAGGGATCAAGAGTTTTAAAAATCTCCAGCTCCTTTTTCCCTTCAGTCAGATGTAGAATTTTTTTATGCGATAATGATGAGAGTTGAATCATGAAAATGTTCAACAAATTTGGCAACAAGTTGGTCGATATATTCAATCATTTTCGAAGACCACAAAATAATTGTTATACGTCTTGAAATCTTGATACCGTCCAATATAATTTTCTGTGGATCATACTCATTTAGAAAAAAATCTTCGGTAGCAAATTATCCATGACTCCTTCTCCAAGACAAAATGAATCAGTAATGTGCTGTTAAATGTTCATCTTGATACTGGAAAGAAAGTTAAATACGCTCTCGAGTAATTCATTTTGTATTAATTTGATTTATGTACTGCAAAACTTATGAGGAAAATCTTCAAATGTGTTTCTTATACCGTGTGGAAAATTGAAAATTTAATGACTGTGAAGTCTGGGCGAATAGAATCATAAATCGTGATTAAATCATTCATACATGAAACCAGCATTTTATATCACAAACGGTAAGTGATCATGAACCAATGATAAGATACAAATTTTTCAATTCATCCACACCTTTTCGTTACATCAACAAAAATGTTTCCACTTCTATCCTCAAGTTCATCAGCACCTCATTCATTTCATGACAACTAGTGGAACTTCGATTGATCATTATTTTCATCAGTCTCTCTACTCTGTAATGTCAAACTCAATTGAATCAATGGTATTACAAAACATACATTCGAGAAAAGAACTAAGCGACGGATGAAACAAATTGAAATCCACGTCGTTGAAGAGGCATAAAATTGAATTACATCAGAGCCCCACCACGTGTATTCCTACTTCTACAGACAGATACACATAATGAAATGATGAACTTCCGTGTTGTAAACAACATTTGTTAAATTTTTCTCATTCCTCACAAATATATCACTCATAATTTTTGTTTCTTATATTTCCACTCATATATTTTCTTTTTTCTTGTAACTCCTTTATTTTTCTTTTGTTGTTGTTTTCACAACTCGCGACTGAACAAGTGAGCAAGATTCTATTCCCATCTCTTCCACTATCATTAAACTTCCATTTCGTTACTCATGCCAACGTATTTCGCGTCGGTCACGTCGACGTTAATTATAAATTATTCCGGACGATTCAACGCCCCAAGTGGAAACGAAGTTACTTCTGAACCCTTCCTCTTGCTGTTGCCCCTGCTACCCCTCGCCCGGACTATTCCATTCACTTCTATTGCAACCTTCTTCCTCATCATCCATCGCTATTTATCCTCTCACTCTTCCTCCCTCTCTTGCACTCTCTCTCTCGCCCTTCTACTGTCTTTACATATACTCAGTTTCTTACTTGCCCCGGCGGCGGTCGCCGCACCAGTGTCTCCCTGTACGATCCACCGTGGTTCCATCCAACCAGCCAGGGCGCTTCCTCAGCAGTAATACGAAAAGTCGTTAAGCCTGACAAGCGAGAGCTGCCAAGCGAAAAGATCGCAGTATGCAAAAGAGCCAAAGTATATAGCACCAAATGCGTTTGACCTCTCTCGTGTTTTCAAACTTTTCCATCCGACCTCCACTCCTCATACTGTATAATTCATGTTGCCTTCCGTTATTTTTCAACGACAGAACGAAAACACACACAATTTTTGACATTCGGAAATATATTCGTTGCTAAGCTATCAAGAGTTACATTGAGAAGACGAGAGGGTTTATTTATACCAGTTGATTGTATATTTCTTGGACGTATGGTGACATTTACGATCTGTCTATGGATGGAAATGAAAAATAACTGTCAATATGGCCAAATTTGAACAATGACAATTTCTTCAAATCAGTTATCATGATCACACAAAGGATATATCTTTCAATAACAACAAACAAATTTCCATCTGATGTGAAAAATCAACACGAATACTCACCCTTACCAACACAAATGAAATCTTAATCATTCCTCATCATAATGAGAAACAAATCCACTCAAGACAAATTTCATTTCTGTTAAAACAATTGTTTCCCCAACAAAAAAGTATCCAAATTGAAAATTCTAATTCCAATAAATGTTCCGAGATACATACAAAAATAAAATGAATTCAATTCACCTTGGGATTCAGCTTCATAATATCAAAAGAAAAGAAGAAATAACAATACTCGAATGAAAATACGTTTATTTATGCAGCATTCTTTCTCTTCTCCAACATTCAATTTACGTAATAATAGTTAAAGAGAAATAGTACACAAAGAGAGGGAAGAAAAATTAATTAACCTGCGTTTGAGATCACTGCAATAACAATGGCGGATAAAAATTCCCATCAAAAAGTGCAGCATTTTTCTTACTATATATTTATATATATGAGGTCATAGAGCACAGCTCGTTGGCAATGAGGATAAAGCCTTATCGAGAGTGGACCATGCGCGCACCCATAGACCATATATATTTATATATATACATATATATCTTAACGTGTACCATCTCTTACGGGGTGTTAACCGCAACCGGTGAAAGGATCGCGGTCTATATCATCCAAAAGCAAGATGTGCCAAGCTATATACGTATGTGGCTATAGATGTATATATGAATATGTGGTCAGTGCAATCGCCAACTCCACTTGCAGGTTAATCTTAAAATTATTAAATAATTCCTCGGGTATTATAACAGCGCCATGAGCAAATTAAATGGATCTTTCACACACTATATATATTTTTGAAGATAACGAGAAAATATGCTAATCTCTGTGTGTGACATTTTACCACACAATTGTACGTGAATATATGTGCAGTGTCATATAAGGGACACGAGATCAAGCCAAGTTTATCTATATCCATCCATTCTACGTAATAGGAAATATCAGATGAGCAACTATCAATTCTCTGTTACGTCAACAGCAACGAATTTGGCATCAGTGAACACTCTAATGTGATTGACTTAAATTAATTGTTATAATTCTGCAAGAGTTTCACTTTCAATGTTTTTCACCAATGGCACAAACACAACTGTAATTTTATCTGGTAGTCATAAACATCATCAAACATTAGCTCACTCAACTGTATTTATTACATACGTTAAATTCAAGTACACAAATGAGAAATTATTTCCAGCTTTATATATTCCAAACGCGTTGTGGCTTCATAAATCTCAAAAGTATCACTATGAAAATATCGCAATGAATGCAGCCACATATTCATTTCACAATCAGCTAAATATACTTCTTTGTTTTTTTTTTCTTCTTTTATACCATAAACAAGGAATATTTCATATCTACAATAGCTACTGAACAATTCCTCTTGTTATCCACATCGTAATTTCGTGCTCGTTACATCAGTATTCACAAGTGGGCATAACACGATACATCATATATAATACCCACGCGTATTTCGAAGTAACGCGATAGTGTACAACCATTAAATTCATCTCGGAGCGTTTATGAATATTCTTATGTATGTGCAAGAACAATAATATATACAAGTTGATACGCTATCACAATGGTGTAACATGTGCGCTCGCGCACATTTTCAGTATAACTGCGATAGTTGACAGGCAAAGGGCCAAATGCCTAATAATTTGCCCTGGAACTCATCAAGTTATTCTCTTCTGGCATACTCTCACCAGCTCAATGGCTGGAGCTTCTTGGAACGGTCGGCGTAATCTCCGCATAGACCACATGAATAATAATAATATGAATGTGTGTGTAAGTGTATTCGAGGATAAAGGTGTTATCATATACGCATAGGTAGCAATGTATTCGTGTACTCAAGTGTCTCAAGTGTCGGCAAGAGTTAATTCTAATTATGAAATTCTCTCTGCATTTGCATGGTAGCAAGACAAGTATTACATCACTTGATGCATGTGGGGGATATAATAAAGTTCCTTTGTAATTGCATTTGTGTATATAGTGAAGCGGTGGGTGGATTGTTCAGGTATAGGTTGGCATTAAGTGTTCTATAAACAATTGAGAGGAAGTCTTAAATGCTTCTTCAATTTATGGTGGTTGGTACATTGGAAAATTTATTAATTGGAATATATGGGCGGGTTGGATGGATTTGTGGTAACAACTCTTGTAGAGGTTTAATTGGGTGGGATTAGTAGTTGGATTATTGTCTGGGGGTGAAATTTTATTTGTGTCATTGTCAATCAGGGTTGTTGAATCTTTTTAGATGTTTAGCATCAGATTTTTCTATATTTTGACACAGCATGTCTGGAAATATGGAAATTCTGTTTTTACAGAAGAATAAAAATTATTAAAGCAGGAATTTATTTAAATATTTCTCTTTCACGATATTTATGAGAGTATTTTTATTATTTAGAACATTTACTTGACTTCAAGTACATAATATGACAAGCAACGATTTATCTATAGGTCATGTAAAAATAGTTGGTTTTAAATATTAGTCCCCATTGCTCCCTATTTCGTTATTATTTGTTTTTTTTCTCTCCTCTTCCTCTTTTTTCCACAGTGGCACGCGAATATCGCAGACTTCTACTTCGTTGTCGCGCGACAGAGCTGGTGATTTATTTGAACGTCGCACGCCCAATGTGACATTAGCAAGTGCCTACAGCTTTACCAAACGACGTGTATACGCGCGAGTTAAATTCAGTCTTTTTTAATTTGTCCAAGGTCAGTGACAAATGTAATATTTATAAATACATTCATCTAAAACTATAGAGAACATTTATCTTATTTAGTCATACGCACATGCACACGTATTTATCGTCTCGATTTGTATGATCAAACATCGATTAATCAACAAACGAGCATTGGAAGTTGGCCAATATCGTGATTGGCTTTTTTCCTGTATTACTTCACTTCTAATCCAACCCTCAAATAGATTTCACTGCGTCAAACTACCAATAAACTCAAAAATAAATTAAAATATTCGAGCAGACATGTCATTGGAATTATTTCGAGATTCCCCCACATATTTCTCACAGGATTTTCGTTAATATCGTGTAGTGGAAAGAATATTTTCTTACTTTAGGTAACATAAGCATGAAAATTTGTATAGAAGCAATCCAGTAAATTTATCAAGGATATACCTCCTGACATTTGAATGACACGACATTACGGTACACATTCTATCCAGGTGCTTCATGTATATGTATAGATATACATGTGCGTGTATGTATGTGTACATATATAAATATTATCCAAAGAACAACAAGCTGCTTCTCAGACCAACGACTCTCTCGGGTAGTTTTTCCAGAACTATATACGGCATGAGCAACTTGACATCTGTCGCACTACGTTTTTGGCTCTTTAAACTTTTAAAGGGCTCCGTCAAGTCAAAATTTTTCACGGCGGAGAGTCCTGAATAACAGGGCGCATTGTGGAACGACATAGGGAATATAAATAGATGTGAATATATGTTTGGAGCTTTAAGAAAATGGAAAAAATAATATTGTGGAAAAAAATTAATTTAGTCGATTCATGTTTTTGTGAGTGTGCCAACTGTCATTGTGAATATGTCAGCTAATTTTTTGTGACCTTCGTTGGAAGTTATGGATATATCTATATATCTACCGCGGACAAGAACAAAAAAATTTGATCGATTAAATATTTTTATGCTGACATGGCAACCTGTTATAAATGAATAAAATGCTTGGTGTGCATTTTTGTAAGGAATATTTTTCCTGCATTTTATTCTGTTTTATATTTTTTTGTCGGAAGAGATAGGAATGTACATGAGGATCGATGTTGATAAATTCATGTATGGATTAATGTGGAGTCTGTATTATTGAATGAAAATTATGACAGACATGCCGAAATTTATTGATGGACTCAAGAAATTCTGTTTTTTCATGAATGAAGAAAAGGTGTCGAGCAGCTTCTCAATATTTTACCTCATGATACAATGAAAAAAAAATAAGTGATTAGTCAGTGTATCAACCCTTAAAGTAGCAAAGACTTCTTAAACTGAAAAAATATCATGAGTTTCAACGATTTATGTAATGATTCAATTTGGGTTCTATAAAATGCACAAACGTGAACATTATACGTTGAAAACTGGAATATACATTCGTGCAAAGGAAAGAAAACACACAACAGAAATATAACAGCTGAGCCATGACGCTACGCCAATAACAAGCATTTACACCGCAAACTCCTTCTCACTCACTCTTCTCTTTCTCTTGCTGTTACTAAGGGCGCAACACAAGTATCATATATACACATATACATCGGCGGTCACGTTCACATTGTGCACAGCTGCATCGTCAAATTTCACATTTGGCAATCTCACGTTCAAAAACAATACGCCAATGAAAATAAAGTAAATAAATAAAAGAAGTGCACATAACACATATAAATATAATGCAATATGTTAAGAACAATTTGCATAATTGCAATTCAATTATATGTTGAGAGTGGATACGTTTAACTTTAACATTATTCTTCCCTTTTCTTTTTCAGAATGAGCCAATTTGAATTTGCAACTCTTGCGCGCATGCAGAAAGGGTGAAATATCCCAGATAATTGACATTTCAATATTTCACATTCAAACTTCGATATTTTTCCCTCAATTTGAAACCACTAACCTATTTTTTCCTGTTTCTAAATAATAAAACTTCATTTTTGAAGAAATGGAAACTGATTCGTAATGATTAATAGAGGGAGCAATAAATTTCTTATGAATGCGAGTGCTTTACATATTTTCACCATTGCAACTTCTTGATAATCTTTGGAATCATCACGGATTGGATAATTTTCATGCTCATAACCAAACGTATTTGCAAATTCATCAAGTGCACGAGTCTTCATTAGCAGTTTTCTAAACTACTTCTCGATCAAATCTTTCTCTTACTCATTTGAACCATCACTTTAAAAAAAATTATTTCTGCAAAACTCAAAAATGAAAAAAATTTGTTTTAATGCTTTTACATTGCGTGTGTTTATTCAACAGGATATGTTTTTTTCCGTTGACATATCCAAAGCGATGTATATTTTTTTGTATATATGCATACATATATAACACAACGAATGGCGGCTCGTCGTCGTGCAAATACTTTTTCACGTAACATATATATGTTTAACCACTACCGAACCAACGTCAAGGACGAACGAAAGTTTTTAATTAAAATTTCACGACGTCCGTTGCCAGCAGCAGAGAAACATTTTTTTTTATTTTTATTCCATTTTATTTTATTTACTTTATGATTTTTCCCTCTTTTTCTTTCATTATTACTTTTTTATTTTTACTGGATTGCTCTGCTTCCGGAATTGGTGCGGGTCGACACGGATGAAGGTCCTGCCACTACTCAATTGATGGTTGTGTTATGCATAAGGTATTTACATAAACGTTTAAATTTATATGGGTGCTGTGTGTGTGTGTGTGTGTGTGTGTGTGTGTGTGTGTGTGTGTGTGTGTGTGTGTGTGTGTGTGTGTGTGTGTGTGTGTGTGTGTAAATGGTGAAAA
>JABMBR010002986.1:0-28238 GCA_018881525.1 Meteorus sp. PSUC_FEM 10030008
AGGAATAGGAGAAGGAAGATTTTATAATACAATAATTACACTTGGGCTTGGGGTTAAAAATTGAATTTGTTTATTAATCCCAGAGAAAAAAATAACTTGGCATGAACCAAGCTATAAGAAAACCTCTTGTTAAGTAAAGTACAAGAATTATATGTGTGTGAATGTGTGTGTATGTGTGTGATTGAATTACGTCTCGTGATGAGACGTATTGTTGTGCAACAGATACTTATTGCCGAACTAAGTCGCGGGCAGATATGATTATTGCCGGACTAAGTCGCAGGCGAATAAACCAATCACTGCAATTGTGATGTCGATTTTGAGCCGCAATGGCTGTTAATGAAACCGCAATGGCTGTGTGTTTAAGCCGCAATGGCTGTTTGTATGAGCCGCAATGGCTTGTGTGTATATAAATCGCAATTGATTGTTGAAGGAAAAGATGTATGATATTCACTTCACTTTCACGAACTCAAAACGAAAACTACTGATGTTTTGAGGCCCTCAGAGTCAACTGATAGTGTTCTACACGCGCTGCAACGGTCCCGGTCATAGTTTCAACACATGGGGGCGTTTTCCGGGTCCGTCCGAAAATATATTAAACAAAGGTCGAGGTTGACTGAAGTTATAAGTATGTGTGAATGTGCATGGATGTGCAATACATGCACCAAGGGGATGCTAGTCAATCCAACAAATTCAATTAATTACAGGATGAATGGCATTTGAAGTGTTTCCTAAACATTAGGTCTGCGCTCTTGATCTATTTCATAAGCTTGTTGAGCCGTAAAACTTTCAGGATCACTGAATATTTGATAAATCAACGAATGATTGACCTGTTCCATTCAGACAGTGAAATTCGAAAATTTTCATGTGAATTATTGAATCGAAAATTGCGCTGACTCTCAACATTAGTTACTCATCAATTATTACATTATTTCATATCAAATATGGATATTTCTAATTGTGGAATCGCTCAAGGAAATTTGATCGAAACAATTGAAAAAAAAACATCTCGATACTTAACTAATTCGAGGAATCGAATTGCGATTTGATCAAATTATAAATCACTCAAGAACATCCTCGGATATCATTTTTCCTATTTCGGATTTCGATCTTAGATCTTTTCTTGATTATTTTCAGAACATTTCAATGGTGACTTGAGAGGAAAAGCAATTGGTTTTTCGAATTAAATATATATTATTCAGTAGCAGTCCAATTCAACCCGCTTATAAAACTCCATTTTTGTTTATCTGCTGATCTTTTCGTGGTATTTTACGGGGGTGGATAGAGAAGAAGACGAAAAATGAGGCGAGAAAAAGAAGCAGCAGCATTGGTTCTTCTTTGTGGAACGCGTAGAGAAGACTTGAATATAACTGGAATGGATGAACAATGTGACGTAATTCACGAGTGCATTTTTATCGAAGTCATTAGAATTTGCCTGGATCTATTATTCATACATATAAATTCTGCTCCCAGGAGAACGTTGTATGATGTACGATATTGATTATTATGCCATGATAATAATTTGATGATGTTCCAGGACGGTGTGAGCAGAAATTTATAACCAAATATTCGTTGAAAAATCTTTGGAGAAACTTTTCGGTTGGCTATAAGAAATGAAGATTGATAGTGATGCAGACTTAGTAAAACTACTGCATTTATTGTCTATGGTATTTATGTGTGAAATCAAAATTCTTCTTGTTCTCTAGAATATTCTGAATCAGATGAATCCTGAGTATTAACATCAATCCTGATTTTTTTGCAATAATGGAAGAAGGAAAAATACAATCAAGAAAACATTTCGACAAGTTGATGGAATAGCGAATTCATATTATGACTTTCATTGATATTAAGTTGTGAGAATTATTATTTGTATTGACAAAGGAGAAAATCACAGAATGATGAGGAAATGTATACTCCGAACTAGAATAAAAATTCCGGCAAAATAATAGTCAGGAAATTCCAGAATATTTTTCCTTTCATCCGTAAGTATCATCAATAGTCTATCGTTTGAATCTGAAATGACAAGAACAGAAAGAAATGGAAGCAAAACTTCTTTCAGTTAAAAAAGACAAAATTTTCACGATAAGTAATAATTTTCGTCTCAATTTAATCCGCACTTACACTCAGTCAGCGCTAAGAAATCACACAGTAACGAAGAAATAATTGATGATATGGTGGTGTAGCAGAATATAAAAGTTCGATCCAACAGCTGCTGGATTTGAGTGGCAGACTCGTGAGGAATTTTTCCCTTCAACAACACTCGATACGTTGGCTTCAAACATGTCAATATGAACCAAAAAAAAAAACGAGATAAAAATACTTCTGCATATATGATCGTATCGATAATAATAACGAAGATTCTAACAATAATAATCACGATTTATACATGGTCGATTATAGTGATAAATTTATTATGGTTACAGTCAATTCATTGAAAATTATTTCTGTACATAGACCACAATATTTCCTCGCAACAATGAGTATATACGCATTGGATTTTATAGCAAGCAATAATATTCATGGAGTGTATATGAACGTGTTTTTAAACCAAAATAAAAAAAAATCTCCCTTTGTACCATGCCGCCCCTGTTTCAAATCAGATAATGCGTGTATTGAGACGTTAAGATAAGCCCCAGAGGGAAATACCATAATGACTGTAAATAAAGACGGACACAATGGACAGGCATAAAGCGAAGAGGTAGACAACCATTAACATCACTACATTAGCTTCCTTATTCTCTCTTTTACTCTGTCTTCATATACATTCGTTCATATCTACATATACATTCATACACATTTCCTCTTTCCTTTATCACTCTCAAATCTCTCGAGACGTCATACAATGTCATATTATTTGGCATTACATAAACCAGAATAAGAATTAATAACAGTAATAACGAACAAAAAACTGAAATAAAAATGAAAATATTACGATTTATAAACAATTATTCAGAGTAGATTGCAAAGAATTTCTTTTGACAAAGCAAAAGTTTCTTTACTGTGTATTCAGGATAGAAGTTGGATATTGCAAAAACCCACACCAGAAGTGTTCCATTGTTCCAATTTCCCACAACGTCCAGCTATATTGTATCGGTATAGCATAAGAGAGAGGGAATTTCTCTTTGGCGCTGAGGTAAACCAAAGATCTACACATCCACTGGAGAGTAAGAATGCTTTTTATTGAAGCTTCAAACGTAGTATTTTTATAGAGAAAGACTGAGTGGGTCTTCAAGACATATATAATATAACAGCACACGTAGCCATCGACTAAATTGCATCACAATTTGGCTTTCAGATACGCTGGAGCGTCGTGATGCAGTAGGAAGAGTGGAAAAAAAAACATAGATTGGATCCTATTAGCTGGGATATATTATGCTTTGTATATAATATATCAAGAGTATGTAGTAAAAAGTTAAGTGGATTAGCATCGATTTGGTCAGTCAGTAATGGGGGAAAAAATTGAAGTGAGTTGCAGTGTCCTATTAATCATTTATATGACTGTGATGTGCTGCCATCTCGTGAGCCTTCAATCCTGTTCTGGAAGGATCACTGAACATTTTTCTCTGATGGATGGCAGAATGTTTAATATTTTATATCGAATGTTTTTTCTTGATGTGATAACTGCATGTGCACGTCGAATCTGTCAAAAATGATGCTTGAGGTATTGGTTACTTTTTCTTTCTCTAAGGTAAAAATGTTACATCACTCCTGTTTGTGAATGGTTGGTAGGAACATCTTTTGCGACGAATGTCTCTATGAACTGCTTTTGAGCCTTGAAAACCTAACGTAACATTGACCTTTTTTTTTATTCTAGAACACTTTGTGCAAATTGTTGTTCTGGTAGAAATGTCGACCTCAAATATTCTGACAAAATATTCCTCAATCACAATCTCTGATTGACATTCGGAGCTGTCCGCAATTATTCTTTTTTCGTTCTGGTTGAAAATGATTTATATTGTCCAATCATCTAAAACCCACATGTACATTTCAGACACATCAACATAAAGTGCCTTGAACCAGACCTGAGTGTTTAATTGGTCCAAGTTACTGCATCGACACGTGTTCAATCAATGAAACAGATACAGATCCAATGCGTTGGATCCAGAGCAATAACGTCTTATACCTGGTCAATGAATTGTCAAACAATACTGGAGTCTCCTGTATATCCCAACACATATCATCAACCATCAGCTTGAACAATGAATACACACACACAAATACCACCACTAACACAACACATTTAACGTTCAGCTTTGGCCATCAGGTGTGTCCAACGAACGCACTAAATTTGGGATAGTTACGTGCTGCTTACGAATCAACCTTAACTACTAGATTCATGGGCCAATTCAACGTGTGCTTCGAGGGATATTGTTAGGTAGTTCAAATTATCTTCAGACATATACATTCCCTTGTATTTGTATATAATTTATGCTTGTTTATATCTGTACATACATTTCGAACAAGTTTCAACACGTGATATACCTTGGTACCTTTGCTGAGCACCATTGAACATTCGTAGAATACTTGAGACTGTATTGAGCCATATGGAACAGTAACTTGGGATTTATATAGCCAGGAAAAGTTCCTTATACGGATTCAGTTGATGAGGATGATAACGATTGCGTCTTGGTGCTGCAACTAATTATGGATAAATCTGTGCACTGAAGTTATTCGTTATTTGTAACTCTGTTTGTTTTCATTTTCTTCTATTTATTACGGACTCTGCTATCAATTTCACTGATTAAAATTTTTTCCAGTCACAAAACCAGTAAAGGAGAAAAAGTATCGATAGCATCAATGTATCTGCGTAGAAAGGAAGGTATACAGGAAGGATGAAGATAAAAAAAACGATACAGCTAGGATGGATATTTTCTCTGTGTATACGTTCGTGAATCCCAGAGGGAAAGTCCGAGGAAATCCAAAGTTCATTTTATAAAACTCAGACGTGGTCTTAACTTGTATATCGAAAGGGTAAACGAGAGATGGTAAAAGATTGGTTGAAAATCGGTGGGGAATGAAATGAAAAATAAAATAAAAGAAATGGAGAAAAAAAACAGGTTCAACCAATGAATCGACCTGGAAAGATTTCATTCAGGTCAAGTAGTGTAGTTTCTTCATTTGTTTATTTTTCAAGGATGAATCTGATTCTTCTTTATGCTACAATTGTGTATCGAAAAGGAACGGTTCAACTCGTCCAGCTGGTTGAAATATTGATCGATTTCCAGAGCATCTCAGTTGGAATTGAGATCTATTAATTTGAAGCGATTTGTTTTTGAACCTTCAATGAATAATTTTTCTGACTAAAAATATGGAGTTACGTCATGCAACAAAACTGAAACGTGACAATTATTTAATGTCTCGAACATATCTCTAACATAAACTCATTACGAATTTACCTCTATATAAACCTTCATGAATGCATGTCAAAGAATTTATCACAATTTCTGTTTGCCTTCTGCGCACAGGAAAACTTTTCTCACACATTTTATCGATCCAAATCTGAAACGAAACTATCCTTATCATATTTCTTCATCTTTTCCTTTTTTACTTCTTACTTTACACAGACAAACATGCAGACAGCCCTTCATGTTTTCATATCCCCGAGAAATATTCACGTTATTTCTTTTTGCTCACTGGTCTCCCTAACATGCTCTTGAGATATCCCGTGAGGTAATATTTTCGCATGACAACATCCGACGTATATTCTACTTCATTTTCCCTTCTTCTATTTTACTTTTCTCTTTTATCTTTTTTTACTTCTTTCTTTTTTTGCTTCTCACATTTTCATTCCCTACACACGCTATGCCAACGGGCGCTTAAGTAAACTCTTGTGTTGATAAGACTCGTAGAGTGACGGGGTTCTCTCGCGATTTCCACGAACAAGGAGAACAGAGTAAGGCCATTACAGGTAAACATCAACAGCCAACATATATACGTATGTATACATTTATTTATTTATTTATACGCTATGTATGTGTACATTCAAGTAGTAATACACATTCACTATCGAGACATAACATTGACTTATAGGAAACGAATACACACACGTTCGTACAAGAACGCGAGTTCGTGGAAACTAAATGAAAAATGATGTGAAAAAATTATTAGCAACGCGAGTTCAATTATCTTATCGAACAACTGGTGATTTTAATTCACTGTATTAACATATGTGAACAGATTGCGTTGGGATATTCAGATAGAAAGCAGAAAGCGTTTTTTAATTTCAAGTGGTTCAATTTCTCGACTAGCAGCGATAGATAATATTAATGCATAACACATAATTCGTTCCAAAACAATTGAGTTTGAATTTTCGATTTTAATGACCTGTCAAAAATTAAATTTTTGAATTTTATCTGTGAGAATGGTAATGAACTCATTGCAAACCCGAAACTCAAAGTCAAAATTGATTTCCAACGTGAACTTGAAAATTTCTCAAACGATAATTCCTTTGTTCCACCTCCTTCTCACCTTATTCATTGAAATGTCTATAGATATCTATTTCCAACTCTCTTCTCCTCACTTCCTCTGATCAATCACCATAATACACACATAGATATATCCCCACAACTATTATATCTGCCACGTCATCGTGATGTCGTGAGACAAAAGAGTACCAATTGCAAAAGAGGAAGAAAGGAGGGAGTATAGGAGATGAGAGATTACATATAGGGGTGAATGAGCGTATAATGACATGAAGTTCTTCTTATCTACCTACTCACGATTTATAATAACGTGCAGTACAAAGTATGCATATATATGTATATACAATACACACATATACATTTTTCTTTTCTTTTATTTAATTTTTTTCTTTGTGCGTAATGGAACATGGTGAACAGAGCCAGGTGGGTGACAGTTTGCGGTAGGTTTTGTTGGCGAACCGCACTGACGAAGGTCGTTAGTGTGTGGTATGGTACAAGGGTTATATATAAACCCAAGGAGACGCTTATGATTTCATGGTGAACGTAACTATATATATGTATAGATGTATTTATGTTATATTCGTAATATATATGTTTGCATTTTTACAAGAGAACTTGTAGCACTTTGGTGAACACAAAAGAATTAAGATATATTAAAATATACATTCGCATCATAACTTTGTAACTTTGTGAAATTTTATAAGCGTTTCTTGTTATCTCAAATTAGTTATTGCTTTGTGTTTGTTTTTTGTCAATGTTCATTATGAGAATGTGCGAAAAATAAACTTTTGTGTCTTGAAATAACAAAACTTGAGTAAAGTGGTTAATAATCATCAACACCTTCTTCTCTTTCACGTTGTACTGCAGCATTATTTTTACAGCTAAAATTATGTGGAAAGACGGGGGATGGAAGAGATAGGGAGAAAAATTGGGTTGTCAGTAGAGTGAAAACTGAAAAGAAGTTTAATATTAAGTTTATAATAAAGTTAATCAAACTGGTGGGATAGTGGCATGATGAAAGCTCGAAGGTAATTACTTCACTTTTAATTACACAGAGTTGAAAGTAATCAAGGTATGTACGCGAGTGAGGGCTCTGTGTATGAGAGTGACGTTGAGAGGCAGTAAAAAAGTGATACAAGTCTGGAAAAAGCTCAAGTACATATACATATACAGTTGTATATTAAATAACGACGAATTGAAAACATGGAAATTTTTTTATTTTTACATAAAGAAGAAATTTCTAGCTTGACTTTCGATTGGAGTTATCACACAAAAAAGTCAGAGATGATGTCAATCCAAATTACAATCAGACATTTAACAATTAATGTGATGATTAGTTCAAATGGAAAATAACTTTTGTAGGTAGTAGAATGATCCTATTATGAATAGAATAAACAAAGAAAGTAAAATCGAAATTCATTTAGCACACTTGACAAATTCATTTATGCAACAGTAAATTCTTAAAAGATGGAATATCATCATCAGTAATGGATTGTGATGAGATATAACTTCATTTTGTGAGTGGTCAAATATTTCCAATATTCTTCGATCTGTCATGCCTACTTTAAACTGGAGGGATGATCAAGTAAGAAATTATGGCAAAAATAAAATTTTCGAATTTTCAATATTTTACTGAAAATTTTTAGTATTGAAAAATTCCGGAAACAATTGGCCTTTGTTCAATCGCTTTCTTCAGTATGTTTTCAATGAGATACACCATGAGAATTACGTTAACTAAATCAAATTCATACAGTTATCATCAAAAAAATATACAAATGGTCCCATAACTTTGCATTAACCCAAATAAAAAGAAAAAGAAACAAAAATGTAGATAGGAGATGGTATTCATACTAAAATCGTAAAGTAAAGAGACACATCATCCTAGTGAAGCTTGCACTATTGTATTACTACGAATAACATACCAAGATGGAGATATATATGGTCTACTGGTAAAGCACCAAATGACGGCAGTCCTAGTTTTTACGAGGGAAATAAGACTGGTTGTGACACGCTATGCTTTTACGACTCATGGAAGATAAGCCAAGACATTCTTTTCCGCCTCTGCTTTATTCTGTCTCGCTCACGCTCTCACAAACTTCGCTCATCTTATAATATTTCTCTTTTACAATTGAAAACCTGTCTATAACTTTATAAGCATACATAAACCACATGCGCTCATTCTATTCTCGATGCCAATGCGTGTACATCCATGAGGTGAATTATAAAGCCAATCTTATGTAACGTACGTGCAAATTGTTTTCCTGTAAAGATAATAGTGATCAGCTGCGAACCACGACAAATGAAGCGTCCTTTATCTGTTAGCAATCTTGTGCGTATATCAAGCTTGAGAATCTTCAACTCCACCATTACTTGCGGATCTTATATCTTTATACGCAATGATATTCACTTGTGTATACACGTGGAGAAATTACATTGGTGTCGTGTTTAAATTCTTAGAACAAGAATTCGCATAAGCTCGAGTTTATTTGAAAGAAACTTGTCAGGCTTTAATGTTGCACAGTTCTTTTCTTGTTTACATTTTGTTCAAATTATTCTCAAATCATAAAAGCATTCTCTATTTATTCCGTAAGTTGATGGTTTAACAACACAAATTATTAGTCTTAAGAAATCAATTAGAAAAGTTCTGATGAATATTTTGATCGAAAAAAACTTGACTTTCTACAAATGTTGTCATCAATTGGATGTATTTTTGTCGCAGCTCGATATTTCATGACAACTTTTTTTTCCAGTGCAATATCGTGTGCCAATTATAGTTCGAACTCGTTCAAGATTTCGCTGTGATTTCTTCAGCAGAGCTCACAGTTGAAACTTGACAATTGCAATGAGATAAATCTTCTTGAAATAGGATAAAAAAAAGCTATCTGATACCAGAAGTTGTCGTTACAGATCCACTTTCAGAACGTATCACCTGTAATACTTTCTCCTTCACCAATTCTCACCACCTTCTTTGTATCCGATTTTTCTTAAATAGGATATTCCATGACACATTCGAGATTTCCCTGGGTGAATGCTCTCAAGTTGATATCGTTTCGTATAAAGTTATTGATCAAAACGACATGATTTTGTTAGTGAAGAAGAGGAAATTTATGTCTGTGTATACATTGACGACCTACTATTGAAAATATATGAGTGCAAGAGACGAAGTACGATTATTGGTGCGCGTGTTATCCACTATATGAGTGAAAGGGAAGGTTTGGATGAATAGTCTGCAAGCACAAGCAGCGGAGCTGCTCTTCTCCCTCGGCGCCATAGGGTCGGTTTGACAGGCAAATTGAATCGACGCCAGTCGTCGAGCACACCCGAATAGAGAAGGGAAATTCAAGTGCAATAATCCAATATTCCCCTCGTGAACGTAACGGTGAATCGTCGATATCGGTTATTCTCACACACATACACATACTCGTTATTTCTCTACGTATGTATGCATGTATTTATACACTTTATACCTCATCTCTCTTTCATTTCCAACCGTTACACGCTCAACCGCTTGAGTCCTTATAACGTACTTATTGTTCTGCGCGTCGATATCATGTTGAGTCTATTCAGCGAGTCTTCCACTGCCATCAACAAAAACCAACGAATTTTATTGAACACGAATTTACCGTTTTACTTGATGCAATCCATATTTATGAGAATTTGATTGTGGTTTGCAAATTTTATCAACATGAAATGAAAAATGAATTTCTTTGAAATTGTTCTGAGTGAGAATGGATTTGATTCTGTGATAGACTTTTCTTTGACTGATTTTGATGAGTTATTGGGGGTTCATTTTGTGATATCATATAATTGCATCGAGGTATCAAGGGAGTGGGATGTTTTCCTAAGATGCATCAAAGGGCAATCATGTTCGTTCATATCCCAACATCAAATCTCGTCACTTCTTGGGTCACACCTTTGATCAAATTTTCCCCATCACTTTGAATGTTTTTAACTATAAGAGAATAAAGAACTGAAACTATATTTTTGCACAATGCTAAAAAAGTAGTAAACATCAATGCCAAGCCGGCAAGATAATTCAATACAATCAACGATTTTCGTTCTATGAAAGCTCCTGTCAATATTATACGAGCATGTGGATTTTTCTATCAATATTTATATTGATATAACCGATAAGTGCTATCTTGAATGATAGAAGTGGAAACGCCCCAGAGTAAAATGAGCTCATACATTTGGTTACGCGGAGTGAACTATAAATTCAAACGAAAAAAAAGACATAAATGATAAATGGGAGTGCGCACAACGGACAACCTGCAATCCAGAAACAATGTGGCGGATGAATAAAAGTGAGATAATGACAGCTGCGCGCGGCTACGTTGCGGTTTATACGTAGGCAGTATATATAGAATGTAAGAAATATATAATAGCGAGAAAGAGATAACAGAAGAGATGAGAATGAGCAAGAAGGATCGTGAGTGAGTGACTTGGAGCGGGTGTTAAAAATGATGCCGACATTATTTCTCTGTTTCTCCCTTATATACAATTTTACAATACCCCTCTAACCCTTTCTTGACTTGGCCTTCACGCATGCATCACCCCCTTTGTTTTTCATTCTTGCATTATTATTATATATTTCATATTTGTATGAAAATATTCTCAGTTATGTTCAGACTCATATCGCACGCAGCACCATCGTATGCATACGCAAACAGCACTTACAATTTAACACGCGCGCAGTACATCGTGCGATTGCTTTATTGCAATGCACACAGAAACAAATTGATGTAAGATATTGTTGGCATATTTATATGTTCATTTACCCATTCATTTTCCGAATTTTATTTGTTAGAAAACAGAAAAATGTGGTTGAATTAAAAATTGTGTCTCCTGTGTTGCATGTCACTGTAAATATTTTTTGCAACACATTATATTTAGTACTTTAGTATGAGAGAGATACTCTTCTGTGTAGGCGGTATATTTTATTATATTGTGTACATACGTGTGTGCATATATCACGAATATGATGAGTGTTCGAGATTTTTGTTGAAGTTTTGAATAGTTTTCGACGTGCTTCACATTGTTCGTTCGTTCAATCTGTATCTTTTCTTGGAGCGTGCGATGCACATAAAACGGATTTGATCTATTTTGTTTAAAAAGTGTTTTGCAAACTGAAGTTGTCGGATGCCGTCATATCGATATCAGTAATGAATTCACATTCACAACCTCATGTTTTATTATAAAATTGATGTGTTATTAATGGAACGCGAATAATTTACGGAATTTTCGAGATTTTAATTGTGAAGTTGGATAAAAATTGGGATAGATATTCACATCTGTAATTCGATAAGTTGATTGAAAAAATTAGATGAAATTAAGTTGTTAGTGTAACAGGCATATTTATGACCGTGTCAATTCCAGTTTATTTTTCATATGTCCGCGTATTTGAATCAAAATATTTATCATCGGAGCACATTCATTTTTCGTGCGGTGTTAATTTCCCAATTTGAATCAAATTTTCCCTCTCTTTTTTATGATGTTTATTTCGATGTCATTTACGAGCATTCATAAATTCATAGGAAATCAGTTGAACTCTGCTCACGTCGAACCTCAAATCAAAATGAGATAATAGCACAAAGTGAAGCTTTGATGGGATTCACACCATGACTACAATATTATTTGATTAATTAATAAATATTTGAGTAATTGATATTCGATATTGATTCGATCAGAGCAATAGTCTGTCTGTGCATGAAATTATTTCTGACGAAAAGGGAAAATATTTGCAATTGAAGAGTGCGATTTTGCCTGGAGTGATAAATATAATTCACGAGACGAAAAAAAAAAAAAACAGAAAACAAAAAAAAACAAACAAACAAATCGAAAAACAGAATAAAAATAAATCATCGTAGAGTTGGTTTACGACCGATAATAATTCAGTGGAGAACATATCCGCGAGTGCTGCGCTTCTCAGAAACATTATCAGACAACGTCCGCGTGCGCACATCAGCATATCGGATTACACGGGACGGAAGAAGAAATAGCTGTGGGTGCGCGCGTCCAACCAATGTACCCTCCTTCTTTACTTCGTGTACATAAATACGTAACGTTCACCCAGTGAATGCTGAATATATTCGTCTAATTGGACCCTTTCTGCCCTTATCGTCGATGACCGAGGCCCGTTCTATAATGTTGCTTCACCAATGGTACATTTTATCTTCACCATATACTGAAGAAGAATCTTTCGTGCATATGAACAATAAATTTACGTTCAGTACTATCCTCATATGAAGGAGGATGAATTCACTGGAAAATACCTGGAAATTAGAATGAAGGGTTGAAAATTAGACGAATTTACCCATTGATTATCTGATTGTCTGAAGAAAAAATTTTACATGTCGTTCAATTTGGATTTGAGTTTTTTTCTGTTGGATATCCATGACACTTGGAACTATTTCCAATAAGAATTCTCTTTTTGATCATTTGCGAATTTTTACTATTACCGATGCAAATGACTGACCAGAACTGAAGATTTTGATGAGAATGAAAAGTTAACTAGCAGGACAGGAAGGTATAACAGTGTTTGTAACATTAGTCAGTCAAGTTCTGAAGGAAATGAAAGACTGTTAATTAATCATCGTGAATGCTCTGAGAAACAAGTTCAATCAAAGAACTGTAGATGGGACCATAAGAAATCATGTTAATAGATGTCTGTACAACCAGGTAGCAATAAAATACGAACCTACTAATTATGGCTTAAATTCTGTTGCTTAAACTGCACACCAACGAAATCGATGAGTATCATAAGGGTCCATAATTTAATTAAAAAAATTTACCCCATCAACAGTAAATGATGGAGCCAAAACAAAAATTTTTTCCACAAATTTTCTTCTTCCCCTCGAACTATCCTCCTTCACATACATTCACAAAATCTTACTGTTTCTAAGATGTCTATCTGTTCCAATAAACCAAGTGTGAATTACTTTTTAGTCAAACAACCAAAGTTCCATTTAATTATGACTTAACGAACCTTTTCTCCAAATATTCCCCAAATAATCAAATAAATCAACCTAATTCTTCATTCTCGAGTTGAATTCAACTTTCATCAACATCTCCAAATAACAGATAGAATAAAAAAAATCATTACCGAACAATAAAAGTGGAAAATATCGATAATAAATACATCATCCACTGTATCACCAACAGTCCAATCACTTTTTCTCTCCAAGTATCTCACAAATTCCCAAAGAATATCCATTCACGTATATATACATAATATCCTATCCTCATCCCTGTTATTCGATTCTAGTCGCAGCAAATCGATTCTCATCTTCGTAATAATTTTCCGCGTCATCACCCTCAGGCGACATAGTATACTACAAGAATTCCATGAATTGCCGTGACTTTCTTGCTCACAAGAAGCATCGTAAATTACAAATATACATATTTATCTATATAAATTGCATTATATATACAGATACACTCATGTATATACTGCACAAACTAAAATCTTTCTCGTAGTGTGCAATCGTGAATCAGTAATAAATAAGTCGTTGCAACGAGAAACAAGATGATTTTAATACACAAGTGCTCGCTCAACTCTGTATATACAACGTATCGTTGTCGCGTATGCGGCCCTTGGGCGCTTTCACGCGGGCGAGAGCGAAATAAAATGCGTTTGTGAATGCGCACACGCACAAACATTGGATCAAGTAGATACTTCCAGTGTACATCACACTGGTATGTAATGCGACGCTTTCATATTCATGCCACGCATGTTCAAAGAGTTTATATTGCGAAAATGGGAGTGAGCAAAACCACTCACAGCACTGCAGTCTTTGCGTGAGACGTCAGGTGTATACTTAACGTTTGTATACATACATATTATTTTACTATACATAAATATACATTTCATATATGAATATACGTGTGTACGTGTGTATGTCTGTATGTGGAATTTCACTCGGCAATGAGCACCATCTTGTAAATATTTCTATGCATACTCTCTCTTTCTCTTGTACGTTTCCTCCAGTCACTCTATATACAATGCGCTAATCTCTTCGGCACGTCTGGCCGAGTGCCCTTATATCGTTTGCGCCGCCTATTAATTAAATATCTCTTTCCATCAAGACGCTTATTCATTCTCTCGTCTAGCTTGTATATACTTGAGTAATAACCAACGCACTTTCTTATGTATAAACGCGTGTTTCGTGTGAATTCCACCAATGGTTCGAGTTTGTGGATGTAAATGTGAGTGTAAGTGGTTCTATTTACTGGCAGGTATATTTATATATTTATCTATGTGGTTGGAGAAAATTCAAGAGGTTATTATGGGTGTGTGTCTATGCGATGAATGTTTGGCGTGCGAGATCTTTTTCACATTCACTTCTTCATGATTTTTATGCATTGGTTGCGGTTTCTTCTTTTGTTTTTCATGGTGTTTTTGCGATTATGTTGCGTGTGATGGACGGTCTGATATTATAGAGCTTCAAATGTATGAAGGGTTGAATGCATGTGTTTATAATGTGGATAATGACGATAGTTGTGGCGAATGTTTGTTAGGTGGGTAATTGTGAATCAATTTTTTTATTGAAGTGAAGTAAAGAGATTTTGTTTTGTGAAGAAAAACGTTTATTGTGAGCGAATTACTGGGGAAATTCTTATGAGTGAATATTGTTTTTATGAAAGTTGAATTAGGTGTCGAATGAAAATATTAAATCACATGCAGAATGATTTGATATTGATAATTATAAAGCTGAGTGGACAATTCAGAATTTTTTCATTTTTGTCCAGGATTTGTTATATGAATTTTTCTCAATTTGTCATTTTCTGAATTCAATGATTTTCAATGAGTCTACCACAATTAAGATGAACTAAAACAATATCTTGCGAATTTATTCGATGATCCATAGGATGTTTTCCTACTTTGTCACATCCAAAAATGAACAAGAATGTGGATTCGTGATTTAAAACCACAACAGAATCACCATGCAACACATTGCACATGGCGTTATCAACAAATGTCATTCGACTTCTCCCACATCAACCCTCTCCGAACATGTCATCAAGAATCAACATGAATTTGATATTGATACATCATAAACAATAAATAGTTCCCACAATTCCTCTCTAAATCCAACTTCATTATTTACTGGAGTCTTTCCTAAATCTGTTATACCATTTCCATCGACAATGTGTCCACATAAAGGGCGTGAGATGATAAATTGATGAGTTGTAAAGTTGAGGACATCAAATGATCATGTGCACAAAGAGAATATACAACAAGATGCTTCCCTACTTGCTTTTCAACATGTGTTGTCACGGAAAATCCATCAAGCTGGAATGTTAAGTATCTACTTTCATACATGTATACATGGCACAGTGTAGATGTCAACGAGAGGGTACAAAATGAAAATGAAAAGAAAAAAAAAGTGTTCCACGAAGTCACCTCTACATGTCAATCAACCGCCAGTTGATGAGAATGTTTTTTATTCAAGGGATGACTCGCAATTAGGTGCAAGTGACAACACACAGTGAACCAACACGTTGTCTAGACAAGTGTTAAACGGCCATGGAGACAACTGATTAATCCTATCCGTGTTCACATACACAAACGGATGAATATATAACCTGTACCGTCCGACCACGCACCGGTTTTGTCTACTTTCAACTGCATCACATTGAGAAAATCACAATTTATAGACGAAACGCCATCACCTGATGACAATAGAAAAATTATATTTGATTGGATGTGTCAACTGCATTCACTTTACATCAATCATAATTCGTCATGACATCAAAATTGACATCAATCATTCAATGAAATTTTCATCTAGTTTTCACGATAATATTCTCGCAATTTTGCTTTTTATTTGTTCCTTTCATTCCACCTGATTTCATAAAAAGAATATCATCGTAAATCACATGTGAAAATTTATATCAAATTGATACGAAATTAATTGTAAACACATTGTGAATTCGACGTGTGTCAGTGGTGATGAACATCACCACGATTATGCCTACATCTCGATGTATATACCAAACATGAACACATACATGCACATATATAAATAATCCAACAATAAGCCAATAATTCTCGAGGCTACTGGGCCATGTGGGATATATAAACGATAAATCACGCACGAAATACATGCGACTCATTGTCCGGGCCCGACGATGCGAGGATCGAGGTTGTATGCTGCTCTCTCGAGAACTACTCGAGTCTTGTGTTGTGTCTATATATTAGAATTATATATATCCATGTGTACATATACAAGAAGAGAAGCGGCACATTTCAAAACGTTGCAATGTAGCCACGCTCGCAGTCGCGATATCATCCCTCTAAACATTGGGTTGCAACATTCGAACATATTACACGATACAGATGAGAGACGCGATCGCGCCAAGAGAGCCGGTATCGTAGGGATATATTTTCCCTATTGGTTGTATGATGATGGGAGGTATTTGTGCGGATCGAAGTTACGTAGAGTATGAGGCGTAGGATATGCTCACATTGTTTCGCGTGTTTCATGCATGAATATACGTGTGCAACCCTCGAACGCGCACAACGACAGGTTTAGACTCGCACAGCAAGTTACGTGTTGCCATTATCGCATCTCATCCACATTGCGCTGCCTCTAAGTTACTTTGCATACAAAAAGCGTGGGCGCATTGTCACGTAAATTAAGATATAAATACGAAATGTGCTTTGAGTTGTGTACTCGTGTGTGCACACACGCGGGTGCACTGATTCAAGGGCTTCAGGGGAGTTGTATGAGTATGATTGTACTTCAATGCTGTTAACGAGACATGTGTATATTTATAAGTGTGTGAAAGTAAGCAGAGAACAAACAATTCAAGTGTTCTTCCGCACTTGTAGCTGCATTGAACAATTGATTAATTAATTTGTGGAAAAGATTTTTATTACGATGGAATGAAGAAAAATTCAATTAATGTCTGATTAGTTGCATTTCAGATGAAATAATTCATACAGAAATGCGGGGTTTTGTCCTTTCGTTTTCATAATGATGAAGAAAATTGCGAATTTTTTTTTCTATTGTGTATTTTAGCGGTTATTGGAATTGGATTGTATTATCAGCGTTTGAATTTCCCGGTTTTGATTTCTATAAAGAAAAACATTTCAATTAACGTAACTGATATGATGGTATGATATGTTTCGTTGTTTGAATAATTATTCAACCGGGATTATTCAGATAATATCACCAATTGATTTCTGGTGATATTTGATTATTCAAGTGTGAATTCAGAGAAAAGACAATAATGAAATTTCATATGACATGCTGTACTGGTTTTCCCTAATTATTTTCATCAAGTTCAAAGGACCAAAATTATTGAAGAGTTTGATGTCGGATGTGGTGGCAAATTGAATTGAATTAATTGGACTTCATTGAAAATTGTTGAGTGGAAGTTAATGTTGAATTATACTGAAAATTATCATACGTTCTTTATGTTTCGCATTTTATCCTCGCTAAGAACCTAAAATATATAAACCAGAATTCTGAATTATAAATGACACGAAACAAAGTTCTAAGTGCTGTTTATGGTTTTCTGAATTGCTCTCAATACACATAAAATCATCTTTTGCTATGGGAACTGTTTTCTACATCAAAATGAATGAGTGGATGGTAGTGATGGAAATTCCAGATGGAACCCGATTCTTTCAACGATATCACATTAGTTCCAGTTAAAAAAATATCTTAAATTATTGTAATCGGCTTTCCATTATGGTGCATCCGGTTTATCTAACCTCAAACATCAGGGTCTGTATCCACTGATAACAGACCTGAATATCTTAACCCATGGCAAAGACTGTTCTGGGATAGATGTTCGGTCAATAACTAAACTCCTTACTGCATTCGAAACTGTATGGTGTCAAAAACTTGAAATGTGACACGATTATGCAAATTTTATCAGAAGTGAAATTGCTGAGAAGTCCAATATTGGACACTACGAACGATTGTGAGTCTATGTGACATGCAAACAACCCCTGCCTGATAGAGTGACTTCTAAGTTCTGATCTTGCGTCAATTTGAACATAATTAAACGCAAACACATAGTGAAATCTTAGGTGGTAAAATGATGAAGCTTATGAACATGATGGGGAAAGTGACGATAAAATTATGTAGTCGATTGGAAATGTCATAATTCACCGTTGAAAATACGAAATTCTTCTTCTCTCGACGAGCGACAACTGAAAATCCAATAAAAACACATGAAAAAAAAAATAACACCATTATATGATGCAATATTCCAAGTAGGTGATGAAAAATTGGGTCATTTGATACCTCCACAACGAACGATGCCAATAAGAAAATAATGGCACACGAGTGTGAAACAAGACGTGACGTAGTTTCATATATACTCGTAATAGTATTGGTAGAAGCATTAGTAGTAGTAATACATAGTGAACGTACCCGTACGTGCAACGTGTTCCCACAATTGAACGTGTCTCTGAACGTGTCACAAACACATTGTACACATATATAAAAAAAAATGCACTTCCCTTCTCTGGAGATTGCATGTGCGGTCATACCACATCGAAAAAAAAGAGAATGAACAAAAAAGCACGAACAAAGGAATGATAAACAAAAATAGAAAATAACCGCTCTTTTTTCATCGTATTCCATTATCAGCAATTTTGGTTACGTACAATGTTACCCGTCATTTGCACACAGTCCAATATGTAAACGATTTCTCACAAATAGTGAAATGCAATTTATATTTTCAACATTTGTTATCAATTAAGATAGATACATTGAATTTATTGGCACATGCTGTACGAATGGAACGATTTTTGTGCATTTACCTACACAGAGAGATGTTGAAACAGGGTGGAAAAAAGAGGAAAGTAGAGGAAAAACGGAAGAACAGATGCAGCATTGCTGTATAAGAGAGAAAACTTATTGCATGGCAAAGTATATATGTATACATCAATGACGTGCATTCGATGCTGACCCGTAGCCTTCACCGTCCATCCTGCATTATTGTGAAATATTGGCGTACCAGGTCCATATCGTTGGATGCTGTTGAATGGCTCTATTTCGCTGACAAGCTCAAGTGAGGAAAGCTTCAAGGGGCTCGTCTTTCCACATGGCCTCTGCCTTTTGCAGTGGTAGCACATATGTACATTATGGAGATATATAATAAATATATATATAGATGCATATGTACCGACATATGTGGAAACTTTACATCAATTTTTATATATCTGGCTTTATAATATTCTCATATGGCTAGTAAATCTTGGTATCACGATTCCGTCTCTTTTCCTTTCCAACGATTCAAGAATATTTTGTACTGCATGGAGTGTAAAAAGCAAATTGATAACGAGAGAATTCAAATAGTCTTGAAAAAAATTTTAGAATTTTCAAAAAATAAATGTGGAGTTGAGATCATTCTGGATATTATGTGAAAGCTATGAGTTTTCATGAATTGTGAAGAAAAGTATTCGGTGCAAGGAAAATTGTGCAGGAAGTGATGCGAAATTAAGCAGTAAAAATACGTTTTCTATTGAAATTTCGTTATTGTCGAAATTTTGCAGTTAGGAATTATCGAATTTGTTCAGCTAGAATATTTGCTAAGTTGATTATTAATCAAGACAGGATTATGATCACTGGCAACATGTGAGCTTGGAAATCAGAATACGGAAACTTGATTAGCGTGCGAGGTAATTCACCATGTGACCGAAGCACGAATGTATGATTGAAGTGAAAAGGAAGGTTGACGAGACTTGTGGTAGTCTCTCTTGATGATATGTGGCTGGTGTTCATGTAGAGTCGAATATGTTGCTCGGTTGTCCTCATGTCATCTGTGATATCGTATTAAACGCATTATATTATCGGATTGAGGACGTGGTTGAGAAATGATAACTTTGAAACTTGTCTGCCGTTGTAAATATGTCGTCTGTGAAATATTTTCGGAAGTCATCCTGCCATACATCACCCTCTCGGTGAAATTTTCCACTAAGTCGCATGGAAAATTCACCAGGGTTGCAAAGTGCTTCGCTATATTGGACGAGTTTCAAAGTTGATTTTAATGCAGCTGGGTTCATAGTGTTGTTGAAACAGAGCTTTGTGTAGAAATTGACTGAATTATGAACAAAATGAAGAGGAAATTTTGACATAAGCCTAATGGTCGGTTGGTCGCTGCTTTCATGTTCTTCCGGTCACAAAGAGCACGACAATAATTCAGTCCTAACACCATTGACTGACTAATCCAATGCTACAGGAACCAGAAAGACGACTAACGACGGTAAATCGTGAACACCATTTTCATCAATGTGACTCGCACTACAACTACTGGACTAACTTTACGAGATACCATCCGAACTCCTCCCTGATATATCTGCAACCAGAAATTTCTTCCAACCATAATTAATTCTCTGAAAATTTGTATCAATTGCGAGGTGTTGAATTTCGAGTTATGAATCCCAAGAAGTTGCATCAGTACTTCATCTTTCGTACGAATCTTCCTCCTGTTCTTCACTATGTCTCCTGACTATCTCACAATGTTTCACCAACGTCAGAAAATGCGAAACAAAATTGAAAGTCTCCTGTATTACCTGTCCGGGTTTCCGACAATTCGATAATTTCTAAACTTTCACAGTTGCTACCATTAAAAATTTGCACAAACATCATCCTCATGCTGAGGGAAAGATCGAACAATTATTGTAACTTGATTGCGGGAGCCACCGATAATTGTCCAATAGCAATCAACAAATTGCGATAAATCTGTCCTACAGTTGAATATAACGCGCGTACCATTGTAGACCATCAATTCACTAAATCCGATTCTCCAAAGATTCAATAAACGAAATAAAAATTGTTCTCTGCAGTTTCAGTTCACACAATTCACCATCGACTTACAAAACCAGTATAAAATCCATCAGATACAAGCAATGTCGTTCCAATTTTACCATCATCAGCTCTCTTCTATCACAATCAATAAAACTCGTCTGCAGAAAGACAAAGTCTCCACCCCAGGCTCAAAATTTAAATTTACCTACCAATAATAGCAACGGCCTTAGAATTTCGTTCAGTCTGAATCAAAACGTATGAAATTCATCGCAAATTTAAAGATTCAGAAACTGAGTGCGTAATGTGATTCTAACAAATTCATCACCACCCATGATCACACAAAAACATCCAGATAAAAATATCAACATGTATAAACATCGAAATAAATGGTAGGAAAAATAAATGACATGTATGCCTACATGTCCGTAAAATATTTACGCCTCGTAAATGTTTACCGACGATCACTCGCTCGGGTGTTCCGATTACTTGCGAACAAATGGTTGTTCAGCCGCTCCCTCCTTCGTTTCTATGTATATAGATAAATAAATATATATATCATAAGGCACATCAGAGGTTGGAGTTTCCGTTCAATGTACCGTTGTTGTACGTTTCTGTATCTGGCCACATATATGTGCGTAAAATACATGTGTTGTGCACATGTGCAAGTGCGGTTCTCTTTTCCGGTCGTTACGTAGACGAGTAGAGCGAAGGCCATCCAATTTCGAGGGTTCGCTCGGTCGATTGTTATTTCACGTAGGTGCAACTCGGCTTTAAAGTGGAATAACGACATAGAGCGAGCATTCACTCTCATTCTCCCTTATTCTCATCCCCTCTCTACACATTGTATATATAAATTTTGTTGTACTGTATATAGGTACACTTGCGAAAATGTGGTTCTTGTCAATTGGAGTAACCAAATTTGATGATTGAATAGATGACAAGTAGTTAAGTGTTATGTAAAATCTTTGCCTTGAGGTATCTCCTGCATTTTCATTGGATTATTTAGTTGTTTGTCAAAGTTTGGGGATATTGAGGAAATTAAGTTCATGTGATATTAATATTGGAGAAGTGAGAGCTCCATATGGGGATATTGAGCGTGATGAGGGTATGGGGGAAGTTTAATCGATGAAATTTCTGTGTTGGTATTTTAGTGGCGGACCATGTTGATACTGTCATGAGGAGTGATTTATCGATATGGAAATTATCGTCATTATTGGGTAAAAGCCATGAGTTAGACACTTTGAGTCATTGATAGTGGAATATGGGAAGTCTCATTCTGATTATTGCGGGGTTACTTCAACCAGTTAGGGTATCTGTGATGGTTCAGGTATCTGACGTATTTGAAAAGGATTTCAATTCTTCTTATATTCATCCTGCAAACTCGGATTCACATTTGTTTGATAATTGGGGATTGTGCTAATGTCCATTCGCAAAATTCATATCAAGTTAAACCTGTACATTCAGTTTGTAGAATTGGAATCTGAATTGTCATGTATTCTGAAGAATGAGTGGTGAATGGGTGACTAGCGTTTTTGAAATAAAAACTCTTATCAACCAAACCGAAGAGTTATTTCAATCCACATTATGACACTCCAGATAGTTTGATCTGGAACCAGTTGTCACCAAGGATGATTCGTGTCTTCGATTGTTTGTTCCGAACTTCTATACGATGAATCTGTTTCGCTTGTGGCTCATAGTTATTGTTGATTATAACATTAAACTTAATGATGTTGGAGATTGGAAGGAGCGAACAGTCAGCACCTGATGATAAATTTCACTGCTCAAATTGGCGGCACTGAGTGAACCGCAAACATTCTATAATGATAGGATATTTACAACATCTGCCCAAATAGCACAATATGACAACCATTCTTGATGAACCCTCCAAATATCCGTAGTATAAGGATGCACCCCTATTATTTTTCCCCTTTCACATGTTGGAGAGTGTATAGACAGCGACTCTTAGAGAAATGTGAAGCAGTCAGGAGTCATCAGTCACATCTAATTGAAATGTCTCACAGAAACCTGAGACAAGGATCATTCATGCTATTGTTCAACGAGTTTACTTTCGATAGTTTACCAACCGACCTTCTCTTCTGAACCTCATCTACGAAATTATATCCGACACACCAGGAGCATCACAATCAACTCTTCATTCTAGCTGTGATTCGCTCATTGTCCTGGATTTTTCACAAATGGTTGGAAATTTACATCTTGAACGGAATGAATGAAGAGAAATTTCAAAGTTTACCAGCAATTAATTGATGAAGTAGGCAATAAACGTTTGATTGAACAGTTTTACAAGATATGCACATCACCACCTCAATCTTTTCTTCTCAAAGAGTACGTTCACATGTTTACCAACTTGCAGTAATCGATGATTCATTCGAGACTTGACTTTACTGCTGGTTCCAGCCTATGACAATTCCATTATTTTCAAGACTTGCATATCTGATGAACCGGAAATATCAGTGCGATCCATATGAGCAGGTTAGATCGATCGACGCTTTAATTTCAATCATAAATGTCACTGCCAATCATCCATGAATAATTTACGAACTCTGAAAAATCTTGCTCATTATTCAGAGAGTTCGTGCGGGAAATTGCAGAGAAGAATTCATCGCAGATTCAAGTGTCAATGTATTAAGTTAAATTATATTGAAAAATTCAACGATTATAAGTACAACGCACCATTATGAAGAAGAACTCGCATACGAACGTGAAATGGTAATTTAGTCGATCCAATTCTCTAGAATTAATGGACTGAATCTAAATTGGTCGTCACAGTCTCGTTTCACTCGATTCACTTTCCATCTGATGAATAAACATAAATTCCATCAAATAGGAGAGATATTACTATTATTAATCGTACAAAGTGTCAGAATCTCAGGACGTGACAATGGTAATTTTCTATTTAAATCAATCGAGTAATTTTCTACCACGAAAAAATGAATTAATCGGTTTCCTGATTCCAATTTGCATATGATTGCATCATAAATTTATATTACGGGATGGGTTGGGTGAAGCACTGATGAATCAAATGCGACAGGATAATATAAATATTTACATTACGAGTGGGAAAGAGAAAAAAAAGCAAAATATCACATGTAAAAATACACAAAGGTATGAGAAGAAAAAAAAAGGAAAAATTCGTGTGCCTTTTTAGAGAAACATACGCATAGTCACTGTTCTTGCAGAATAATAATTGACGATGAAGCTTCTCCGTAAACAATAAACAGGCTCCGCAATGTTTTCATCCTACACACCCATTATATATAAATAAATACATATTGTATGGTGAAGTATTATATTTAAATCCCGTACGTAGGATGCATCGTTCAGCAACGAGTGAATGTGACACACCATGGGCATACTAATTGTGCTGTTATTTTTATTCGGCCTTCGTTCACGTGACCGTCAACATCAACACACAGTTCAATTGACAAATGTATTCCTCAAGAAAAAATGTATAAATAATAAAAAAATTCGCAATGTCACGCGTTTTCTTATGATCGTTGTTATTTATGAATAGCGCATTGTATAAAGTCATTGGTTGTATGATAAATATTCATTTTGAGTGTGGTAATTGTTTTTAATCTAATGGTGTTTGAACTAGGTGGAACTAATCTGAACATTCGTATTAAATTAAAATTATTTGGTCCGAATTTATGATCATCCATTGAGAAACCGGATATATTGCAAGAAGATTAATTTTGATAATGAATCTGATAAGATTTTTTGTGCTAATTTTCATTGCACACAAAATATTCGTTCATATTTTGAATCTTTCCAATCACAGTTCCTGAAATTGATGCAATCACATTTATCGTCTACGATATTGAACCAATAAAATGAATGCTGGGGCTATAAAAAAGTGCCACGAATAATTGAAATACGAAAAAAAGTGCCTAATATTTTTCATCAATACACAAAATTCCATTTTATGTATGGCCATTCAAAAAAAAAAAAAAAATCACCTCCGATACCCAACGAGAATGAATAAAAAAATCACTTTATCGTATCGAGGGGCGATCATATAAGTGATAAAAAAAAATAAAATACAAAATTTTTGAGGCAGAAGCGAGTGTGAGTAAAAAAAGAAGAAGTGTTACATGAAAAGGGAGAACTAATGTGTTCAATTCTAGGACATTTGAGAGGATGATAGTAATACCTATATATACCAATGATCCCGTAAGAAGATAAATAGCCTATCTCTCTTCATCTTCTTCGGTCGTTCTATTTGCAGGAAGAGGAATCACCGTGGTTTTATGGGAATAAAAGTCACAATAACAAATATATCTATCTATATATTTATACATATATGTTTTTTCCGACCTTCTCTGTAGTATGAACGACACATTGACTTTCCCTTTTCTGTTCTGCTCGTCTTTCCGTCTCCACAACTTTCATACAACGTCAATAATACTCGAGGGAGGAAATATATCTCATCACAGGGATGTTGGGCTTTTCTCTTGACTTTTCCAATAACAAACTGTATCGTTTTTCCTCTACTTTTCAACTATATTTCCAACTCATCGTTAGATGCGTTTTTACTTCTGTATTAAAAATGATAACATCCGTTGTTTTTGTCCGAATGATTATTTCATTTTCGACAATTTAATTTTATACAATTGAGATAATTTTCAATTCTTATTTTACTCTCATTTTTGTTCCATCTTTATTACTAGATTTTAACGAGAATGAAAAAATAATAAAAATCGTTAATTATTCCACAGCTATAGAGATGCTACGAATTTCCATCGACAAAATTCCGAAGAATCTCAAAAAATTCATTTCTCAATTCATTTATGTGTTAACAATATCAAATACTGGATGAAAATAAAACTGAATGAATCATAATTGAGTTTTTGTTTAAGGATTATTTCGATGCTAAACATCAATACGTATCTGAGTCACGAATTCGTTTGTTCGCAATATTGTTTTATCAGTTCATTCGTTCAACTTAAACGATCTGTAACTTCTTTGTATGGATGTTAAATATTCTCGAGCTACCATTATATCTATATCTGTATGTACATTCTCTACAAATACACATACACGAACAATATAACACATAGACGTAGCCTTACATACATATATATAACGTAAGTACATACCGATATTTCCTTATACTACCATTGCACGAAGAATACTCAAAGTCTGCACGAGGAATTTCAATTTTCGTTAAAAGCATCAAAAAGGTGAAGAGACGAGAAGAAGAGCGAAAGAAGAGGATGCAACACGTCAAGAAGTTTACGGCATCAATGCAGAGGACGAAAGGAACGTGACATCAATTTGCCCTCTATATGGTATACACATACACACACAACATGATTGGATTAACGTAGTCTCTTCAAACATATTGAATAAACTTCGTGGTAAACAGCCGAAAAATAAAACAAAAATAACAAAAATGCACTAAAAATACTGCGCTCACAATCGCTGTTATTTTACGCCAATGTCGCATAAAATTGACAGTTAACGCATACAAGAAAACATGCACAGTCTTGTTTCATGATCAACAAAAACAAACAAAATTATGGGAAAGAGATGAAAAAAATGAATGAATAAAACTAAACGACGCAGAATGGAGGGATGAAGTGTATTATACTTTGCAGTATGTTTGAAAATAGAAAGGGCGAGTAGAAAAAAATTAATTACTCATAAAAAGTGCGAAAAACGTTGCACGTCAGATGAAATTATTTTTTTTTTTCATTCTTTACACGAGGCATCGTAAAATGGAAGCAAGAGGTACAAAAGGGGGAGGAAACATTGTATGTATACATATTTAACGATATGACCTCGCTCATTACATAAAAAAAAATATATATGTGCATGTGTATATTTATGTCAGTATGTAGATAGATAGAGAAAACACAGTAGTGTCTGTGGCCCCGTCTGTTTCATTTGTTGCACGCGGCCGCGCGCGTCATCATGAAGTCATATTTCACGACTTATGGTAATTACGACCCTACCACCCAGAAGTCACATTCAACGCGCGGCGACGCGAACATACATCGCGAATACCACGCACAACTCTTTGTCACGCTCTGTGGCATGGCGCATTTCTCTCTCTCATTCATTTCACCGCCCCCTCGAGCGTATTTTGCACATGTATGCCATGCGTTATGCTTCCATGTGTATTGTATATGTGTATGTAGGTATATTAGCAAACCATAAACATGTAATAGCGATGGTGAATAACGTGGCCGCGCGAATTACGCTTTGAAAAGCGGAGGAATTGCACACCCATTTACGAACGTGCGCGTATCCTGTGGGATTATCAATCTGCTCTGTATTCCAGATTTCATATCTGCATCTGTGATAACTCGGGGTTCATGTAATAATTGCTGTATGGAGAGAGAGGATTCGGATATAGACTTGATATTACTTCATGTGAATGTATGTAGAAAGTAAATGAAATATTTAGTGTACAGTAGAAGTAATTGGTTTTATGATGCTTTGTAATTCTCATGAAGGCGATATGAAGCTGTTTCGTTTCATTTAGTAGAATTTTTGATCTGGGTTATTATGAATTTCAATAAATGGACAGTGCTCTATGTAAATATTGTGAAAAATATTTGAATTCCATGTCGGTGGATTTTTTGTGTTGGGAGCGAGATTATTGAAAGATTTCACGAAATATTTTTTGTCAATATGAGATGATTTTCACGATAAATTTGATAATTTTCAATGTCGAAATTCTTATTACATCAAGCGTGATTGATCATTATTCGTCATGACTTACGATACAATTCCATATTTTGTTTCAAAAAAATTCGAAACAGCGCTCTCGAACATAATAAACTGAATTTTACCGAAATAGTCCATTGAAAAGTTACATTTGGAGTGACCTTTTATGAAGGAGTCAGTTTTTTTTCTTTCAAAGTGTAGGGAGAGTCAAAAAAAGCTTAACTTGAAATTTGTGGGATTGCAACCCTTATCCCCCGGCCGCCATGATGGAAAAGGGGTATAAATTGTTTTCGCGCTATATCTCTTTAATTAGCAACCCCACAAAAAATTTCATCAGACATTATTTGTAGGAAAT